>JABMIG010000097.1:196333-378384 GCA_013187285.1 Cyclotella cryptica
TATTGTTAGCATTAATCAAAAGGTTAAGAGGATTCTTTGGCACCTGTTAGTTCTCCGTTCATACTCTAGCAGCAAGTCCTCCGCACATCGTGGGGTTTGATGGTTGATATAATTAAATGAACAACCAATAATCAACAGGAAGGCCACTTCAACATAAAGAAAGGCAATGGCAGAGGAATGAATGAGAGTGACACAACCACAGTGGAGAAAGTTGATGGTAGAGATATGAGACTACATCTGTTGAGGAAGTGGACCAAAACTACAAGACAACCAACAAAAGGGACAGGACAACAAACGAAGGGGGAGAAATACCAAAAAGATAGACACAACAATACCCAACACAACGGCCAAAGTAAAAGCACACTACAACACAAAACATCAAGCAACAATTTGCTGGACTTTTTCCCATACCAATTGGACTCTTTTCCAATCTCCACATTTATCATCTCTAAGTACAGAGAGATGATTCTTTCCCTCCGTGGTTTGGTGTTTTGTTTTACGTGGGATTAAGAGCAAAGATGCAAAGGTTGTTGAGTGAATTGTCACGACCGGGTGAAAAGCTAAAGAATCCATCAACAAAACACTTACAAAACTGAATGAATCAATGAGGCTCTTTCAATCACAATCCCATCCCTCCACCAACTTCTTGATAACATAACTAGATCATATAGTAAGATAATAACCCGACAATTCATTGCCACATCTCGTCAAAGATTGAAACATTGGCAAGAACAACACCGGTTTGTCCGATTTGTAATTAGAACTCATCCTTTTTGACAATCAAACCTGAGCCTCGATTCAATCAACACAATGAACTCATGGGATAGAGGCACTCCACTGTGTTGACTTGAAAAGGATCAGGAGTCCAAAATAGAAAGGACAAGTCCTGATTGAACAACTCAAAACAAAGCAAACTTACCTAGTATGCATGTCATGCTCAGTGACGATCAATCAGAGATGTCAATGGACTCTGTTTGTTGCTCTTCTTGGAACTCAACTGTGAAAGCAAGACAAGTGGTTGGCAATGATCTTGCCATTCAATTGGTGAAGAAAGGGCATCGCTGCAATGAGTGCTGTGAGTGCACTTTGGGGAGACTTTGCGGGAAAGGGCAACAACATCATGGATATGTGTAAAATGAGACTGCAGCAACTGCATCACACGTGATGATTCTGCAGAGATACATAAGGAGACTTAATTACTTTTTTGGAATCTAGTCTAGATTTTCCCAAAGAATTAAGGATTTATTACAGGATTGTTATGGCAATAGAGTGTATAAAATCAAGCACGGGGATGTGACATCTATTTGAACAATATTAACGCATTATAACTTAGATATTATCATATACTCTGACTTTTTAATGATTTTGGCTGCTCCTTGATGATGCTGCATCACAATGTCGCGGACAAGACATTTGCAGGCAGATTGTCACTATCAGGCACCTCCTGACACTACTAATGCAGATCTGTGCTCTGGGTCTACCACTATATGTGACATTGATGGACTACTGTCACAATAAGTTGTAATCAACAATACAAGAAACCAACGCAAGCTGTAAGCACTTCGGAACTGGTGGCTTCAAAAGAGGCATTCATCCAGCCGTGCTCATTTAGCCATGGCCAAGCCAGCAGGAGAAGAGATTCTAACAACAAGACCTGTTTTTCTTCACTTAAAACAGGGCCAATACAACTTGATGCCTTCACCAGAGCAAACTTGAGAAATGTGACAATGGATGAAAAATTATATGGGGTGGGTATCTGTGACAGAGGGGAGCGAATGAGGTGGCACACTCCGGATTTAGAAAAGATTCACATTTGTGCGGCCATGTCACCAACTTGAGGCGCCCCATAATGAAGAACTGTTTTCCAAGTTCCACCCTGATTTTCAATGGGAACATGTGAAATATAATGCCCTAAAAACTGCCGCAACATTGAAGTCTCAGTTCAAGGGTCATTACGGAAGATTGCACTCTGACTACCGTGATATCTTGCGACATCTGAGTGACCTAACGGTCAACGGCGGTTAAAATAGAAAACAAATTGGAAATGAAAAAAAGAGCATTATTTTTAACTAAACTGATTTCCAGATGTTCTCATGATAGCTGGGGAGACATCTCCTCAGCAGCAGCATGTCAACACCACAACTCTCTCAGAGTTTGTGGTTTACAGGCTCTTGGAGAGGGACAAGAAAGTAGGATCAGTACCACTGGCTACAGCCAGAGATACTGACATACTTGTATTCCAAAAAGGTATCTGGAATGGGCCATGCTACTGAGAAGTATGTAGCCTACCTTGAGGCTACTGTAGGTACATACCTGTGCCTACTTTATCTATGCCCCCTATTGGTACCTCAAGTTGTACTTCCTCCTTCATAAAAAAGGGGCCAATATGCATGGGCAGGACACTCTTCCCATCCATGGTGAGAATCTCTCTCTGCCATGAATCGAATAAATAGAACAAATGGCAAAAAACGACCTGAGGTAAAAAACCTCAAAAATACCTTGAATAGAGCTCATGGATCAAAGCTGTCTTCACTGGGGTAAGTGGAAAAGGTTCAACGATATTGCAGTACTCTGCGTATGTTGATACGTTTGGTGGTCACGTCATGCAATTGAATGGTCAAGCTTCCATTGACATTACCACGTTCAATGGTGTAAGGGCCCTCGGTTCTTAATCCTAGTTTAGTTGAGTTGTGCACTTTCTTCAGAACCTGTTGCCCTGAAGCATAGTCATAGTGCCATCGCTTCCTATTAGCACGTCCCAAATTCTCATTGATATGATGTTCAGTACCCGTGCAATGGCCTGCCAATCAGCAATTAGCGGCATGTTCAAAAACATATCCCTTGAAAAGGCAGAGCACCTTGAGCGCTTCCTAGGGTAGTGGCAACAGTGCGCATGGCGTGCATAGCAGTCGCTAGGGCGGCGTCAATGATGTCTCGTGCCTGAGTCATATTTTGTGGAGGGTTGGCATGTACTAGGGTTCGTAGCACATTGCCTACTGTTGATGCATCCTTTCATATTCTTGCTGGTCGAGCAGACATCCTTGATGTTGAACAATTCCAACAACCATTGGAATGAACTGCCTATGAACTCACTCCCTTTGTCGTGAACGAAGGGATGGCAGCAAAGCAAACACTGCGTGAACTTATCACGAATGTGTCTGGTCATCATGTTATCAATCCTGATAAGTTTGACTAAATTTGAAGCAGTGTCAATGCAGTCAGTGCATTGAACTCCACGAGGAATTTCCAGGAGGTTGAGGTAAAACTCTAACATCTCCTGTAGTTCATTGTCATTGAACCCTGCATACTCTTGATCCAAGAAGTACAATTCGTCATCATCTGAAACCATTGCTGGGTCTACAAGACTATTCCCCTCAGAGATCTGAGCCGGTGTAACAAGGCGATGGAGCGGAGAAAATTTTCGGCCAGAATATTGCAGGGGTCTGCTATATAATGCAATGTGGGTGAGTACTCCTCGACCTTATTGTGCCAATGTAAGACACTTTGCGTCTTCAAGGGCCAGATGTGAGGTTTTTATGATCGGTGAAGACATGAATGTCAGCACCAAGTAGCATTCCCCTGAATTCCTCAAGGGTAGCAACAATAGAGATCATCTCTTTCTCCATTACTGTCAGGGTTTGGAAGTCTGAGGCATCTGTGTCAATATCAAACTGTTTGTTACAGTCTGGATAGGCCGCGAGAGCATCAGCAGCCATGAGGGCACACATTTTGTCAAATGCTTGTTGCAAACAAAATTTGAAGGCAGAGATATGTGAGGGTGATTAACATTTTTAAAGCAGGGGTAAGTGATTGATATTTTTTGAGTACAGTTACAGCATTATGGATGTTATGCATGTCTAAACCTGTTGATATTTTGTTGATATGTCCATGTCATTGTTTTTGAAGACAGAGGTATGTGGGGGTGTGGTCAACATTTTTATCTATATAACAAAATTTACCCATGTCTAATGCTGTCAATATTTCCTGGGATATGTTCATGATATTGTTGTGTACATAACAAAATTTGAAGATAAAAGGGTGTTTGGTTTGTGGGAAAAATTTTTATGTATATAACAGAAGATGATTCACATGTCACTGCCAGTGATTATTTTGGTGTTTTAAGGCAGAGGTAAGTGGTTGATATTTTTGGAGTATGATGAAAGCAATATAGATGTTATGCATGTCTAAACCTGTCAAAATTTCCAGGGATATGTCCGTGACATTGTTATGTGTATAACAAATTTTCAAGCCCGGTATGTTGATGTATTTGGTCAATAGGTTATGTACATAACAGCAATTGTTTTCACAGGTAACCTGTTTTCACATGTTTCCAGTGATTATAGCAGAGGTTAGAGGTTGATATTTTGGATAATGATGTAAGCAAATAAAGGTGGTATACCTGTCTAAACCTATCAATATTTCCTGGGATATGTTTGTGAGGTTGTTATGAATATAACAAAATTAGATTAGAAGACAGGTATTTGGTTGATATTTGGGTGAATGTGAGGTCAATATATAATACATGTCTATTTACATGTTAATGATGATTATTTTGCACATATGTCTGACATATCAACAAGATTGGTGTATGAGAGCAAAAATTCCTTGTGCTCAAATTTTTCTACCATGCAGCACTCTACAGTGGTTTTTCACCCCCAAAATAATTATTTTATGTCAGACAATTTTTTTCCCAAAGGGATATTACTTCGGTGTCAATGTATTACTTAAAATCTGATAAATTCACTGAACATTTTCAGGAAGCTGACCATATTGGACCAAAATTATCGCAAACTGTTTGTGTCATGGTGGGAAGCTCATAATTGGTCTATTGGTCTCTTCACTATTCGAGACGTTCCGATTTTACAATACTGATTATTGCACAGGATGTGTGCTGTTTATGTGCCTACCTAACTTCAATTATGGCAGGATATCTGCCTTAATTTTTGTTTGATCAAAAAATAGTGTGTTAGCTGCGAGGGATTACTAATCATTGTGGCTTCACAACATTATGATCCTTCATAAAAAGAATTACGGCAGTTATACTTTCGTAATAATTCTCCTACCTAAATATGTGTTCCTCTGTCTTGGCTCTCTTGCTTGAAGTGCCTGATTCTATGTGCAAGACCATAATTGAGGTTTGTGGGCACATCCCCGTGCTCTGCAGCTTCAGAAACTCATCCAGCATACACTGCAACATCTTCATTACCCGACACACTTGACACACCCTATGGACCTGCCACACAGGACACACCCCACACAACACACCTGATGCATGCAATGTGACAGACTCGACACAACACACCCAACGTGAAGCACCTGACTTGACCGACAGGACTTGACAATCCCGGCTTTTGATGCACCCGACTTGACGCACTGACGCAATGCACTGACGCAATGCACTTGACACATCCAAAACATCCAAGTAAAATGCCAACGCAAACAGACATAGAAATGCCAACGCACACAGACATATAGATCGTCAACACCAGGCTACATGTAATCCTCTCAACAGGCTAGCCGAGTCCATGGGCATACCTGAAGCTGCTGATACCATCCCACCATTCTGCCAGTACTCGCTCTCGCACACCAAGCACGTGATGGGCTGATCAAGTGAATACTAACACCAATGAGCACAGAGGGAGAACAAAAGGATTAGTGAGGGGGAGAAGGAACGAGAATTCAATCATTCCTGTATCCAAAGCTGTATTTGCCCCAGCTACAATGTTAAGTGATGAAGAAGCCGCTGCCACCCCAGCCACCACTACAAATGAAGAAGATGCTGCCACCACCCCAGTTGAGTCTTTTTTAAAAGCCGCCATAATATAAAAAGATAAACTTTGCAATTGCAAATGAAGAAGTCACCAATATAGCTGGAGCTACAATCAAAGTAACCACAGCAACCCAAACACAACCTTCAGTCGATGAAGAAGATCTCCATGTCTCTATTAATACAAATGAAGAAGCCACTGATACAACTCCATGTGATGATTAAGGGCTTGATGAGGAGACAAAGGCAATTCTAAATGCCCCAATTTTGGAATGGAGAGACAGTGACTCAGGATAGCATATGGGATGATATCAAGAAATACTTGGTAACAACAACTCAATACAAGGATGGTAGGCCAACTTCTACACAGAAGAGTCCCAGTGGCTGTTTAGCATGGAGAGCTTGCCATGATAAGTTGATTAAGGGAGAGGTTTTCAAAGAATTGAAGCTTTGATTTTAGATACTTTATTCAGATAAGTTGTCATGATTTAGTGTTGCCATTCCACAGTACTGTTCTGGCACTGATAGTGTACTGTATAAAATTACCTTATGTTGTTTTTCTTACCTCAAAATTTCATTGATTTGTTGCCAACAATGAGTTTTAACCCCTCCATGTTTTTCTTCTCTCACGCACGATAAAGAAGTGTCCCCTCATCTGTCCTTAAAACGATGATGAACAAGTCGGAAGTTTGTGAATATTATATTCACAGACCAGAATCCTGGGAAATGCCTCTTTTGATTAATAGACTGATGATGTGCTAGAGCATACATAGCTTGTGCCACGGGCACAGATTCATCTCGTTTTCATAAGAAGCCACACCCATATAATCTTAATCGTCACAGACGATGTTCATGGTCACCATGAAGACAGATTTATCTGTTGATGATTTGTGGCAACAACTGGCTGCTGGGGAATTTTTTGATAAAATTCTACCTGTTCCTACATTGTGTTACTTTTAAGATAAACTGGTAATTTGTTAGTTTTTGTGTTCTGTAGCTTACATTTACATCCCAATAGATTGCGTATTTGGATGACTTTTGACTTGGTCGTGGCGGCGGCAACTTAGTTTGTTGACTTAGTGTGTTTGTAGCGTACTAAGTGCTCAAGTTAATTCCAGTTATTTTTTGGGCTTATCCATCCTATGCTCATCGACGATGGCTTGAGGTCATAACTACTTAAGGAAAATGCTACTCTCCCGCTGTGAAAGTATGACTGCCGTAATTTTCCTACAATAATACAACAAAATCACAATTTCCTTCGAAAGAGAAAAATTACATTTTGTCGCTGGAGTTGCAAGAAACAGATGTCTGGAAGGGATATACCCTAATGCAATCCTACATGGATCATGCAATGATTTTTCTTGTGTTTCTATCTTATCAGGAAAAATCTGCACCACATCTTTTTTGGATCTTGAATCTTGGTAGGAACAAAACTCAAATGCATCTCACTGGGAACAAAAACGTAGTTTTTCATCATAAATGGAACAAAAATCCATTTTTTGATGTGAAAAGGAACAATATGAATATTTTCTATGTCTCTAGGAACAAGCTTACACATCTTTTTATCACACATGAAACAATTTAATACCGTGCTGAGATCATGAATAATGTTGTTCCTACTAAGATTTTACTCTGGGAACGGTCCTACTGAGATTTTGGTTCCAGGAACATTCCTACTGGGATTTTGGTTCTGGGAAGAATCCTACTGGGATTTTGGTGCTGGGAAGAATCCTACTGAGATTTTTGCTCCAAGGATAATTTCCTACAGAGATATGTTTAGACAAGGGTCATTATATGTTTCTGCTGTATTTAGGAACTATGTCTTGAGTTCCAAATGAGATATTTTTTAACACATTGGACGTGAACCACTACTTTCCAGCATCTCCTCTGAACTTGCTATTCGCTCGTATCCTCTATTCCCCCAACAAAATCGCAGCATGATGAGTGTGTGGCCCTGCAAGACAGGCAACTTTGGACTTTAGCGATAAAGAGTCTCCAACTGAGTCGTCCAATGTCGTCCAATGTTGTCAGTTGACGTCACATAAAAATATCAGGTCATTTCATGCCTTCACTACGGGTCGTTAAAATGTCGTCAGGTGTCGTCACTTGGGCCTTCATTGTGTCGTCAGTGTCATCACTTGGGTCGTCAAAAGGACTTCACGGTCGTCACTTGTGTCGTCAGTTTGTCTTCACTATGTTTTTGCTTAGGGTCGTCAGTCGTCTTTGCCGTCACTTTGTTCGTCACTATCGTCAGTAGGCAGTCGTATATATACCACGTAGGGGTCGTCAGTGTCGTCACGAAGTTCGTCAGTGTCGTCAAGAAGGGTCGTTAAAATGTCGTTAACGCCTTCAGTTCAGTCGTCATTTTGTCTTCAGTGCCGTCACTTAGGGTCGTCATTTTGTCTTCGGTGTCGTCACTTAGGGTCGTCATTTTGTCTTCAATGTCGTCACATGGTGCCTTCTTATGTCGTCACTTGGTTAGTCACATAAATGAGATAATGTAAAAGACGTCTGTTGTCTTCAGTTGTCATCAGTTGTCATCAGTTGACGTCAGTTAATTGCTCAAAAAAAATCATCCACGTGGCAAACTTGCCTGTCTTGCTGGGGTTCCCACAATGGTCTGTCCTGCGCAACTTGGCTAGGTTAGGGCAATGCAACCGCCTCTATCTAGGAGTTTCTAATACATCATTACTTTTTCGAGAACAGAGGAAAAATTGGGCTGTACCACGATTTACGAAACTCCCCCAGTGACCGTACCATACATTTTGGTACAATAGCAGAGCATCACATGTCGATCATTTTCTCAAGAGTCGTTGCTCAATTAAGCCGTTTCCCTTCTTCATGTCAGGAACTGCCGCCGATATCACTACTGGTGGTAATACTACTTCTCACAATTTCATCTTAGCGAGATGTATGGAATGCATGGGTGGCATGAGACAGAAGAAGATGGTAAGATTCACAATATCCTCAACCAGTCCTCTACTGATCCACAAAAAGTCACCTCCACCAATTATCTCCTCGAAGACAAAACCATATTGCAATTAATATCAATGATGAATTGCGTCTTCGTCCTGGCTATTTTCCTGGTTCCTGAGAGCACCTTTGGAAACAGGAATTTCTTGCCTTTGCGAAGGAGAATTAGAGTCAATGGCAGAGGAATCGCGAACAGCAGCCGACAGGTTATTAACAAGAAATCAGATGCACCACCTCGTCGACGAAATTTGCGGGCGAGGGGGCGTGATTTGAGGAATGATTGGCTGCTTGGCAATTTTTCGGTGTCTCTCCACGACCAAACGAGCATGTCTATACCGTCTAAAGTTTTCACGTTTTCGGAAGAAAGCATGAGCCTTTCGACAGTTAGCGCATCAACGGTACCTGCTCCTACAGACAGTGCCGTGAGTATGAGTATCCCCGAGGCTAACAGTGACATGTCTTTCGCCATATCGTTGTTGCCAGGCTCAGGATCACCTATCGATATCTCTACTCAGTTTCCTATACAATCGGTCGAAGACGAGTTTGAGGAATATGAAAGTGAAGGCGAATACATGTACAACATAAATATGAGCGTTCCTCGAGAAAGTAATCTGGGTTCTTTTTTGCCATCTTCAGAAGAAAGCATTTCTGAGTACTCGGAGACATTAAATAGTGTCACGAGTAGTATGCGCGAGGCAACCAGCGACCTTTCTTTCTCCGCGCCTTCGTTACTGAGCACAGGAGCTCCTATCGAGGTCTCGACTCCCGTTTCTGTGCCTATTGTCGAAGAATACGTTGAGGAATACGAAGTTTCAGGCAAATCCATTGACAGCATGAGTGTTTCCAGTGAAACTACTCATGCCTCTCTTCTTATGCCGTCGTTTGGAGAAGACTTCTCTGAATACATTGAGACAGTAAATAATGTCACGAGTATGAGTATGCTCCAGGCAAACAATGATGTTTTATCAATGCTATCGCTACCAAGCACAGACGTTCCTGTCGAGGTCTCGACTCCCTTGTCTATGTTAATTGTCGAAGAAAACCTCGAGGAATACGGAATTGATGAAGAATCTTTCGCCTACATCAGTATGAGTCTACCTGACGAAACTCGTGTCTTCTCATTTTCCATTCCGTTGTTGGAAGAAGACGAGTCTGATTACACTGAAACTGATGACAGTCTTACAAGCATGATTTTGTTCGAGAACGTTTCAGACTTCTCTCTCTCTATGCCATCGTTCTCTGACACGGAGACTCCTATCGACATCTTGACAGTCTCTTCTATGCCACTAGTCAAAGAAAGCTCCAAGCCTGACGATACTCCGTTCTTCTCATTCACGATGGCATCATCCGATAAAGATAATATTTTCGACGTGCCCTTAACATCATCTCAACCTACTGAGGAGGATAGCTTCGAGCATAATAACGCAGCAGTTGAGATGAGTTTGCCAGAGGAATCACTCTTCTCTCTCTCTATTCAAACAGAGCAGGACTTTGAGGAATTCGGTATGAGCATGCCAACGGATGATTTCGTGTCATTGTCTATGCCATTGAATGGACCAACTTGGCATATTCCGGTAGAGGAGGAATTCACAGGCTTCGGCATGTCAACAGTAGACTTACATTTGAGTATGCAAGAACAAGACTTTCATGAATTTGAAACCCCTCCAGAGGAGGAAGGTGGGCTGGATGGAATTGGGGTTGACAGCAGCATGAGCTTGGGTCTACCCTTCCCAAGCAACATCATACCAATAATTGCTTCGTTAAGTATGAGTATGCAAGAACAAAGATTTGATGAATTTGAAATCCCTCCAGAAGATGACAATGACTTCTCTGGCTTCAGTATACCTGCGGAAGTGAGCTTGAGTTTTAGTATTCCCGGAGATGGGCTGGATGGAATAGGAGATTGGTGGTGGACTGAATTCAGCATGGCTGAGGTTGACCGCAGCATGAGCTTGGGTCCATTAAGTATGAGTATGGAAGAACAAGGATTTGATGAATTTGAAATCCCTTCAGAAGATGACAATGACTTCTCTGGCTTCAGCCTACTTGCGGAAGTGAGCTCGAGTTTTAGTATTCCTGGAGATGGGCTGGATGGAATAGGAGATTGGTGGTGGACTGAATTTAGCATGGCTGAGGTTGACCGCAGCATGAGCTTGGGTCTATCCATCCCAAGCAACATCATACCAATAATTGCTTCGTTAAGTATGAGTATGCAAGAACAAGGATTTGATGAATTTGAAATCCCTCCAGAAGATGACAGTGACTTCTCTGGTTTCAGTATACCTGCAGAAGTGAGCTTGAGTATTAGTAATCCCGGAGATGGGCTGGATGGAATAGGAGATTGGTGGTGGACTGAATTTAGCATGGCTGAGGTTGACCGCAGCATGAGCTTGGGTCCATTAAGTATGAGTATGGAAGAACAAGGATTTGATGAATTTGAAATCCCTTCAGAAGATGACAATGACTTCTCTGGCTTCAGCCTACCTGCGGAAGTGAGCTTGAGTTTTAGTTTTCCCGGAGATGGGCTGGATGGAATTGGGGATTTGTGGTGGACTGGATTTAGCATGGCTGAGGTTGACCGCAGCATGAGCTTGAGTATATCCATCCCAAGCAACATCCCAGCAGTGGTGGGGCAAAGTGGAACAGACTTTGAGGCATACGAGACTTTTTCTAATGATGTGGAGGAATCTGATTTTTCATGGGTACAACTTAAGTAGTTGATTTGAATCTTAAATTGTTGAAATAATTCATCATTTTCAGTCTAACAAGACTTTTATGAACTCTCAGTCTATGCATTTTTCAGTGTGGGGTTCATTTAAAACATGATGACATCTTGTTTTTGTAGTAAAAGAGGACGTGAGAATGAAATTGAAGAGAAATGAAAGTTTTAGAGAGAATCAGAGAATGAGGCAAACGATATGAGGGACTTTAGGTTGCAAAGACTGTTTATAAAAGTTTAAAATAGTTGATTTCATCGGGATGGTTAACAAATCGCCCAAAAGGTCACAGGGACAACAGCATGTATAAATATATTCTAGTGATAAATGGTTCTAGCATCCCTGCAAGATGTTTTGCAGCAAGCTAGACAGAAAAAAGAGTTGAAACAGAGAGGGGCCCATCTAAGCTTGATCCGTGGTCATGTGTGCCTTGCATGCTTTGCATGTGCTTCACACACAAAAGCACCCATTTTGGAAATAAGATACAATTTTAAAGGAAAGCAATCATCAAAACATTTTGACTACCCATGTGCATCAAATGGAGAATGTAATTATATGCAGGTAATCACGTTTATCTAGATCATTGAGGTATCTGTTATCATGACAGGTGTAAAACTGCCTCGCTGAAGAAGGAAGTCTTTCACCATCCTTGTCTTCAAAGATCAAGGGGGACAGGCAAGGTCTTCCAGTCACACAAGCTCAAACAAATAGTTTCACACCTCTGGTAGAAACTTCAGTAACATGTTTTTAGCTGATCTTGTTGTGTTTGCTAGTGTCAACTTGGTCTGTTTCACACTATTTGGAAGATCTGCTCATCACTCATTCTCACAAGGAGGATACCACTGTAGTGGTTATAGCTCTATGCTTATGAGTGTGTATGCTCAGGAAGAGCATTGTACCTGAGTGGTTAGCTTGGTACTCAATATGTTGTGTCTGCAGTGTCGCTGCACCTAGGCTCACAGGTTTTGGCAGACTTTCATTATAATAATCACTGGCAAGGTGGTTTTCATTATTGTTCATTTGTTGTTGTTTGAAAATCTAGAACAACTTGCAACTCTCTCCTGAGTTGTATCCAATAACAAGGTCATATGCTGGCTGAGTCACCATTGTGGAACTTGAATTACATTGCTTTGTTGCAATACTAAACAATTGTGATTGCACCCTTTTTTGTAGGAAACACACCATCCAACTTGTGTCAAGACTTTGACACCTGCCTAGTTGGGTAGGGAATGCATATGAGAGTTCCTATTGTTGGAACTAGAGGGGTTATTAAGAACTGAGTCTTCTTTTGCCCTTCTGTTACTATGGCAACACTCTGGTGGGGTTCCGCAATCAACAGAGCTTGATTTTCAGTTGCTTTATGAGTAGTGGCTCTCCCTTCCACTTTCTTAACCTATGGAAGTCTCTATTCCATGACAAAAAAATCTAGTCACTTGGGAATTACATCATTTACTTTTTTCATCTCCTCTGGCAAGAAAATGCACCAAAATAATTGAACTTACTAAATTCAAATTTTACTTTGGGTCATACCAAGATTTCTTTAAATCTTGTTCTTTGGTACTGTAAAATCATTTCTATATCATATTCAACATCTTGTTGCATGTACCTGAATTCAAATTAATGACAATCTTTGAGTTTTGGATTTTTATACTTGGAACTATAATTTTGTGTGTGTCACGGAGGAAGTACTCTGGCACTTTGCTCAATTAGCTCATTCTTACACTCTCAGTCACTCTAGTGGTACTGGAGCTTTGTGTATATCAGGATTCGAACGAATCTCTGATCCTCACTTTTTCTGATTTTCTGAAAAACTCGGAAAGTAGCTTGTTTTCTGAAAACTGTGGAAATTGTGTTATATCTCTTGCAAATTGGCGATTCACAAAAAAATTATGATAGGTGCCTTTGTTGGGTACCTCTTTCTGTGGGACTCAATCCTGGTCCTTTTCAAGGGTTCAAGATGCACCCCCAAGGTTAAAACGACTTGAAATATTGACTCCTCATCACTTTCATGCTCAGATGGTATTAAAAATGCCTAAAATCCCTAGGCCCTTGACGGAGTCTGACAGAGTTTGCTCCCAAGCAATATTGCTTGAACAGGTGCTTGATTGGGATTGACTAAGCCTTTTGCGATCACGATTGTTTTATTAGAAAAATGATCATGAGACTGATCCTGGACCATATTGATCAAATGGGCTACAAGACAGGCAACTCACAAAAAATATCTTTTCTAGCAAATAATTTTGGCGAGATTTGTCACTTCAGTCACGACAAAAGTAGTAGGGTTGTCATTTGTTGTCAGTTGGGTTGTAGGAGTTGTCAGTTAATCTTTAACTGATGACAAAGGGGTCGTCATCAAGTTGTAACTGATGACTATGTCAGTAGTCATCGAGTCGAACTTGACGAATCTCATGGCCATCACCAAGTCGAAATTGACAACTCTGCCGGTCATCACATGGTAGTACTTACTACTTGGATGGTCGTCACTTTGTTTTAGGACTAAGTTTGTCGCAGCGGAACCGAATCTTAACTGACGACAACGGGTAGTCAATTGGTCATAAGTGACAACTTTGGGGGTTGTCACGGGATAGTAAGTGATGACTCTGATGGTTGTCACTGGATCGTAAGTGACAACATTGGTGGTCATGACCAGGTCATACCTGACAACTCTGGGGGTAGTAACCAGGTCATCAGTTACGACATTTTGACGACTCATCTGTAAACACTTCAGTCGTGATTTGTCACTTTCTTTGCCTGGCTCATCAAATGTTGTCAGTTTGTGTCGTGCAAATAACCAGAATTTTAGGAGTCGTCACTTTGCTGAAATTTTCTCGCCAAAATGTGTTAAGTTTTTGCGAGTTGCCTGTCTTGCTGTTCTGTGATCACTCCCCTATTCTTGGGGCTACTCCGCAACCAGTCTAGTCAATTTTCTGCTTGGCGATGACCTCCCACATTATCAAGGCTGTTGAGAATTCAAAAGAAGACTTCATGCCCGTGACTCCTTCTTGTATCCTGAATCAAACTTGGGCAATATTCTGTAACCTTGCAAAACTGTTGCAATAGAATCTTTAACTCACAGTCCAACTTATCATTCCTCATAAAAACCTAAGCCCAAGTACAAACCTGGCAGTACTCCAGCTGCCACCTTGCCAAAATCAACTACAATGACTTGAAACAACTTGATTGAAGGGGTTGTGCGCGGTCTGACTTGTCCCTTTTGGGGGTCATGAGGACTGTTTTTAGGCCTAAATAGGCTTAGAATTAGCTAGGGAGTTGTCTATACTCTAGAGTCTATTTTCTATAGACTACCACATACTAGGGTAACTTTATATCTAGTCTGTTGATTACTAATCACGTGCTGTGATTGTAAAACAGGTACTCTAGCTTATCAGCTAATCTATGTGTACATGCTCTTTTAAAAGGTGATACATCTATAAGGGCTCTTAGGTCTTGGAACCAATGGCCACACCTCCGACCCTCTAGGACTTAAGTTGGTGCAGGACTGCCTAGTTCATGAATTTTTTGAGGGGCTGATTTGAGACAAGGTACTGGGTACCTGCTCACAAATCGTGTCACTTGGATGTAGACACATCAGTGGTCTTTTTTGCATGTTCGCACCTAGGCAACATGCTCAATCTGCTTGATGGAGCGGAGTATACCCATGTCAGCTGGGAACCCGGCCTCAGTGATGTGTCTGGGTTTATTTATGGCTACATGTTGAAGGACATGTGTCACGGCTTGTAAGTTGAACTCACAACAACAGGCAGAGTATGTAACTCATGCACAGTTGCAGTCTATCAATTGATAGGACCTAAACCGAAAAACTCAGAAGTAGGTTAAGGTTGGAAGTACAGGTTGTGTAGATGTGTTATGGATCATCAAAGTGAAATTTATTAGAATTAAACTATTGTAAAAATGATTATTGATGACAATCAATTATCATGCTCTCATCATGCAGTTGACATGAATCTGTGTAGAATCCTAAATAAATTGGTGCGTCTTTATGTCCTTACATAATGCATACTAGATCCTGTATTTATTTGATGACATATGAATTCCAGTGCAGGAATCATTTGTTCTGTATCTTTGAGTACTTCTCCTGTGTAAGAAATAGGAAGTCTTTGATATTTCATTTTTAAGTAAATAGAATTACTTAAAATACAGGCTATCGTAGATACTTGGCCTATGTCACCAAAGCACTTTGACAGCTGGTGGATATTTTTACACTTAAAGCAGAGGGAGATGTTTATGCAGTTCTGATGATGCACAAAGATTGTCAACCATTATCATCTGTCACACCTACTGCTGCAAAACAAGTCAGAGATACACCCCTAATTCATCAACCTATCACAAAACGGAACAAGCCAATGTCAGGAGAACAAGAACAGATTGTAACACCACATCAATTACCAGCCATCCACACGTCAGAACCTGCAGAAAGGAATACAGGTCAATACCAAGTGAACCGCCTACACCTAGGCCAAACCACAGCTACTACGAGATTTAATTCAAAAAAAGTGATTGTCAAATAATCTCTCACTCAGAATGTGTGTACTGTGAATATAATTCCCAAAAATAAGATGATCGCCGAGAAACAAGACTATTTCAAACAAATTACTTTTTTCTTGGTGAGTGTTATTTTTCAGAAAAGGCTTTTCTTTCAGAACTAGAGGCTGTTCTTTGTTGGAATAGTACATTTCCACATAGCTCTCTGGTATAGGCTTATTTCTTTGAAATAGTCTTATAGCTCTGAGAAGGCTTATTATCAGAAAGAGTCTTATTATAATGTTACTTCCCAGAACAAAGCTTTCCCCAAGAAATAAGACAATTTTTGAGAAAGAGAAGATTGTGATTAATACCAATCAGAACGGTAATTTTCTTATTGCTTATCTAGTCCAGTTCTGGCCTACTTTTAATGTCTAGTCCAGTTGGACAAGGACTACCAGTTTAATTGTAGTACTGACGCACCCCCTTTTGTAACAAAAAAATTACAATTCTTGTCAATTTTTGTAGATCGATTATAACTTTTTCCACAGCCCTCGCAGCCAGATTTGCGGAAAATACTACATATTCCTCTTTTCACGAGCTTTCGATTGGTATATGGGTCAGGGGGTCTTGGACTGATACTTCCCCTTCAAAATCACGGTTGATTGTCATTCTTGAGGTAAAAAATCATGACCATCATATCATGTTGTCATGTTATACTGGAAATAACTCCTCCATTAACACAAATAATCGCGACAACATAGTTTTGCCTCACTCCAGACATAAATCGGAGTGAGGAAGAGCTCAAACAGGGCCGCCTAGGCCAACACAGAAGTTGAACATGCCACTGTCATGTGGTGTATATCATGACAGATAGCCACTGCTGCCATAGAGATGATTGCATAAATCCGGCATAAATCCTACTTTAACCATTGAAAATATGTTTAAAGATTAATTGCAATAGATTCTTTTATTAAATTTGATTATTCTAATTGCTCGGCTTCTATTGGTTTCATTTTATTTAAAACAAACAACTGAATTGCCTGATAGTGCAACCCCATTTTTGTTTGAGCTGCCAACCAACACCACATCCACTTACAGGTTCCTTCATCAGATTACAAATATCAGTTCTTCTTTATGAATCCACAAAATCATGGTTATTACCATGTCAAGAACCTCCCATGCCAGCTCAACCCATCCAAATTCTATAGTGTATTGCGGTTGATTGTTAATTCTTCAGTGCGGATGGTGAGGCATCACCATCAAAAGCAGGAAGGCAACCTAGCGAAACCTAGGCGACCACCTAAGGAAGAGAAACAAGGAAACAAATTTAATGATTTATGGGAAAAATGTCAGAGGATTGAATTCAAAAATGAACTTACCTGCCCTGAAATCCCATCTTTACCCCTCCCGGCCATGATGGTGGTCGTGTAACATAATTCGGCCTGTAGAAATGGTGTGATTCCTCGTAAAATACGGGGAATCTGACCAAACCAAGCGGCAGGATGGTCGTGGGTGATGTTGAGGTGAGGGCGATCATGGCGGACCTGGTGTTGTGACGGTATTGGCCAAGATCGACGTGATGCGGTGGCGGCGGCGGAAATTCTCATGGTGTAGGAGAGTAGTGTCGCAATTTTATTTTTTTGCGTTCTGTAGAATCTGGTACATTACGTACGAATGCCAGATGTAACGCGTCACTACTACAATTAAACTGATAGTTTTGGGGGTCATGCCTTCTTTATTTTTTCTTATCACACCGTAATGTACATCTTTCTGAGAACTCTCAAATTCCTTTCTCGCTTTCCCCGGTTTCAATGTCAGTCATGTTTCGGTCGGATCACGCATCCTGGCCAAAAATACCAATAACATGGGCGGAAGCATGGGGCGAGTAATAATTTTTGGCGGTATGTCTCTAGTGCCAATTTTTGGCGAGGAATTCATCGGCGATTTGAGTGGGGCTGTAGGACCCCTTCTTCTAGAGTCGGAATTGAAAAAGTCAAAATCTTTTAGGCTGTGAGTTTGTTGGACGATATTGCAAATGTCAAATCTTTTTCTAGCGATTAATTTTATTTGCTATAAATTAGAGATAAATTATGAGTTTGTTGTTCGCGCGAATCGCAAATCAACAAATGTACAAATCACAAACCATTTTTTCGGTGATCTCGGCCCTCCACCTTTATTGATACCAGAGAAATGGTCGATAACTCCTGCCCTATGGTATAACCAGCAACAGAATATTGGGCCAAGTAAGGAGCAACAGACTACAGTGAAGTGAGTTCTCCTATCACTGCATCGGGGTGCTGTTTAAGAGAGAGTAAATCCTTGGCTTTGGCTGTTGGAAGAGAAGATGTTGATGATGTTAAAGTATTGCGTGTAGATGTGTTGATAGGATAGGTCGATTGGTACAATGGTACAATACATAGGGATGGGCCGATTGGTCGAGATTATTATTTTACTATAATATTCCACGTGGCGCTCTGTGGACGATTTGAAAATAGATTTGACATATGGAGATTTGATTTGGACGGCCCAAATGTGCCCAGAGATTTGAAGATTTGGACTCGCTCAAATCAAATGTCAAATCTTTTTCCTCATTTTTTATTTGACATTCGTCGATTTGTAAGAACAAACTCATCATTTTACGGGTTATTTGGCCAATAATTTTTTTGGCGATAGTGAAAAAGATTTGACATTTGAGAATCGGCCAACAAACTCACAGCCTTAGTCCAGATCTGGACAGATCTGGACTAGCGTTCCGATTGGCGTTAAGTTTCCTGTTTGTTGTTGAATCACATTACAACTAGGAAGGTATCGTATATTTAAATAGACCAGTTCCTCAACCTCAATGACAGAAGAAACACCGCCTTAAAAGCAGCAAGACCCAGTTTAGTTACGCATGGAGGACAAAATTATGTCACTGGCTATGAAGATGACACATTCAGCATCATGGAAACAAAATGCAGACAAACATTGCACACATCGGAAAATGCATGCAGTATCTTGGTCAACACAGAGTACCAATGTTTGGGTATATCAAATAAATAATATAATAATATTGCCAAAAAATCTCTATTCCAACTGTAATTTCATCAATTTGACCATAGTGGAATTCCACTGAAAAATTCATGGGGGCAATGCTAAAGCTTTTGGAAGTGGTAGCCTTGTCCCATCTGTAGTCTCCAAAAGCCTATTCAAAGGAAAGCAACAGTGCATGAAGACAAGGTAGCAGCGGGAAGGACGGTGGAGAAATTAAAGAACATCATGGGAGGACTAGTTGATAATCAGCTTACTATAAACAATTTAAAGCTTGGTTGAATGACATCTACAGTATTCTAGGACTGTTGTCGGAGTCAATTTGCATTGAGCAAGAGGAATGACGCTCACAAGAGACCCCAGTCCCAACCGGAAACAAGACAACATATGATAGCAATGGTTGGACAAAAGTGGCAGTTGTGTATAGCCGGTGCATTCCTGATATTTTGTCACTCAAATGTCCTGCAACACGCAACACATTTCATCGAAACAATATCAATCATACTCCTCCTTCACAGAAGCAAAGACTCTGAGTTAGAAGGTTCTCCAACATTTCTTCGCCTTGCCCGTTTCACAACTCGGAAAAAATTCAACACAGACAGAATAAAAGCGGCAGATGTGGCAACCAAAAATAAATATGTCGCAACATTCCCCAACGTATGAACACGGTACTGTTGACTAGCATCAAAGTATCCCGACAACGGGTTCTCTGCCAACGTGCCCTGGTGCATTCCCAATGAGAGATCTCGGAATGTCGCCGTTTTCATGACCGTTTTCGCAGAGAACTTCATGCATTGGTTTACATTTGTGTATCCGGCTGAAGAGTGAGAGGAACGAGAGAAAGAGAATGATGATATGTTGTGGAAGACTGCATGTAAACGTAATAAAAGTATAGAATGGTGGTTAGAAACTCACCGTCATCATAGCACTCAAACACATCACCCTGGGCCTTGTAATTTCCGCCCAACTTCCTTTTTCTTCGTCCTCCATCGTCATAATACCCATCATCATCATCGGTGTAATACTTGGTTCCGTCAGTATTTTCCAAATCATATGCAACGCAGGGATGACATGTACGCCAAATGTCAAAGGCGGAGTCCCATCGATTCATGGATTCCGCAAAGGAATCCCCACTGAAATCGTAATTGTTATTGTTGTCGTGATTGTCGGCATTGAGGAATATGTTTCCGACGATGCCTTCGACAGTGCTTGTACTTGCGGGGTATTCTGTGATACACTGTTCGTCGGTGTACAATCCCACGGCAATACGACCATTGCGCAATGGTCTAATGTCATAGTAAAGAGGCGAGGCATTTCCATCAGCGCCTGAGATGGTGGTTCCGGTGCTTGCGCATCCTCGCGGCCAGGCCTTGCGAGCTCTCTTCATGAATGCGTATTCCTCGTCTGACCAGACGCACATTCCCTCGTGTTTAAATAGTTGCTCCATCCAGTCGTCGTAGTTTCTATGTTTGAAGAATCCTGCCATGGTGGACGGGGCACGTGATGTTTGAGCAGAATGCGCAGTGAGTTGGCACAACAACAGTTTTAGATGATCAACAAACTTTATGTGATGGTTGCAGTAAACAGCAAACAACAGACAGCAGTCTCACCCAAGACGGAAAAGTGCGTATCCTCCAGATGGCAATCCATTTTGGCGCACCTGGAATTATACTGCCCGTTACCATTCGCGGCGTCGCCATTCTGGTTGTCTTGTTGGTGTCCGCCGTTCCCCTTGGCGTAATAACACGGCGTGTCGTCCCAGGACTGCGAGTCCGCGTCCCAATACTGGTACTCCCCGATCCCTCCCCCCTCGTACCCGGTGTCGACATAGGCCGCCCACAGAACGTACCTGGAGCAGCCGTCCTCGGTGAGCTGCTGATCCCTGCTGCCACCGTTCGAGCGACCGTCGTCGTCGTCGTAAATGACCGTGTTGCAGTCGATCATGAACCCGAGCAGCCGCCAGGCCTGCTGGTACTCGTTGTAGTTGGACATGCCCTCGATGAAGGGCTGCACGCTGTAGGGGTCGTAGTTCGCGTAGGCCCCGGATATCCCCGTGGCCGTTTGCTGTTGGGACTGGGACTGGTCTCCCAGCGATCTGGCGCGGTGAGGCCGGAGTTTGGTGTCGTGCGTCATGGCGTCGAGAGTCATCAGCGGCAAAAACTCCACGTCCTCCGACACGGACAGCCAGCGGTCCTTCATTCGTGCCGGGTCGAGGTCCACTTGCGGGCCCGCCAGCTGTCGCAGGTCGTCGTGGTTGAGGTACGGCATTTTGGTCAGAGAGCGTCGTGGCGGCACGCTGGCGGATGTGGGGCAGGCAGCATGGACGCGATGGCCATGGAGGCCAAGGAGGCGACATGTTTCGCACTAGTTCTGGATCTTGTCATTATTGTACACGTGTTTCTACGTGTTAATTGTAATGTTGTTTATCTACGGTGATCGTTCCTTGGCTCTGCCTATGGTCACCCAACACGATAGAAATCTACGGTTTTATTGGTTTTATTGTTGTCCTGTGTTGTTCGTTAATGATGGCCTACTGCGGGACTTGTGGAGAGTTAAACTTGGGAGAAGGATCGATTGGTGCATTTGGTTTGATGTGTTTCTCTTTTTGGGGAAGCATGATATGTGTGTAGTTCGAGAAGAGTTCGAGAACTGCTTCGAGATACGACAGGCAAAATAATCCAATATCGATGCTTCGCTGTGTTGCGAAAGAGTCAGTTTTTTGCCTCCCACCTTTCGTTCCGCGATCGAGTCAATGAATGGAGTTTGTCTGTCTGTGGAGTGGAAGAATTACTTAAGCTGATGGGGGACGTTAATCAAGTCGTTCGTTCTTATTTGAATAGAAATTTGAAATTTGAATGTTGCCCACGACAGGTTTGTAGCCGCAGACGACTCACATATCCATACTTTTTTGTCCGTTGGAAAAGAAAGGAAACGTTACGTTCCATCGGTAGGCTGATTTTGTGAAACTCCACCAATAAAAAATAATTTCGGTCACACAAAACACGTTCTGGTCATTATGAATGTATGGTAGCCTACTTGTAGCTCTCCCATAACCTCCCATCGTTCTCCCTGACAGAGCGACGGACCTGCGACGGACCTGCGACGGACGTTCACTCCTGTTGAGTTCCCTTGAAACTCCCTGCAAGGAGAGAGATACAACGATACAGTCTCCAGTCTCCATACTGTCAGGAAAAAGACGCTGTACAGTTTCAATTTCTTGGTTCTCTCACGTGCTGCTGGCCGTGATCTATGGTACATAATTATATTATTCTTGTGGCCTTCGTTTTTGCGTTGCTCACGCGTTCACAACCCTTGATTCGATTCGAATCCAGTACAAATAATAATCTAATAACTATGAGACAACCACCCACGCTAGCACCATCGCTGAATTCGGCAGCACTCTTGACCGTCGTCGCCGTCGCCATTGGCCCCGCAAATGCGGGCAGCAACGAAAACTTTCTCCAACTGCAGCAGCACCTCTCGCCCGACACGGCCGACATTCTGGAAAATCTATCGACGTACTCCAAGCTGTGGATTTCCGTTCCCAAGCAGAGGAGCAACGGACACGAGAGGGGGAATTGTGTTTGGAGCGAGTGCGCCTTGGACGATCAGACTGATGAGTGAGTGCACCATGGAGAAAATGTAGCTTGCAACATTGCCCTTGTCGCGGTGCGGTGCGTGCTCACATGATATCTTTCTTTCATTCCTCGTTCTCTTCTTTTGTCCATCCCAGCGCTCACATGGGTGACAATCGCGACGGAGACGAAAAGTGGTACAAATACCGAACGCAGTCTTTCTGCGCCAACGCCGCCTACAGCCTGTTCGGGATCAAGAAGCACTCGGGCAGCCGTCTTGGCGGGAGGTGCAGCGCGGGACACTTTATCAATTCCTTCTTTACCTACGAGGGGGCAGACACGTTGTTGAAAGCCTTGGGGGTCACGCCGCACGTTTACTACGAGGGATATCAATATGAGGGACGGCAGCGTGGACGTCTCCTTGAGGATAATGCCACCGAAACTGCCACATACAGCAACGCCGATTGCGTGCAGATCGACTACCAGTCAGACGCAGACTCGCAACGCCATCAACGTCAACGCCACCTGCCAGAAGACGAACAGGACCAAAACAACGGGTACACCAGCTCTCTCGGATGCGACTCCACTGGACACTACATCGTGGCGGCCTTCCAGGGCAAGAGCTGCGACGGAAACTACTTCCTTTCGGCCATCGATTCCATGGATGATTACAACGATCAGCACAGTGGCATCGGATGTCGAAACATATGGACGGACAGTGGACATTCCGACTACACCACCAATTCCAATTACCACGCGGTGTACACTCTCCTCAAAAACTCGTGGGCGTGCGATCCCAAACTGTATCCCAATGAATGTCCCGATCCCTACGGCGAGAAGGGACGATACGATTACGCCTTGCGGACCGCGGCACAGGGAGGCAACGGACTGCTCGCATATAAGAGTGAGGCACTACTCAAACCTCTGCGGACGACAAGTTGGGTCTTGTTCGGTTTGACATTATGCGTTTTGATACTTACATACTTTGTTAAGAATCGCAAGCGAGCCGTAAAGGAAGGCCGTAAAAGGAAGAGGGATATTGCCAAGGCTTGTGTCCGGGCTGCCAAAGAGAATATCAAGAGTGGTTTGAACAAGACACGGCGTAGGGGTGCTAGTAATATGGAGGAAAATGAGTCCCATGCAAGTAGTCGATCGACAAGCAAAAAGGGACACAAAGAGGATTCATTACAGGAGGAAGAGGGAGCAGAAGAGGCCATCTATCAGGTGATGGAAACACCCGATGGTAGAGAAGGCGTGGTGGCATGAAAATGTCGAATGCTACTGAAAGTACTTGCATAAGCAAGCGCTTGGAATTTGTTATCAAAATGTTTAAAGCTACGATGATATTTTTTTGTTGTGGTTTGGTCCTAGAATGTGTTGTTTGACGGTATGGTAGACTACTAAACATTGTGTAGGGGCTGTCATCAAAAGATCACTACTTGTTTTCGTGATGTTACTGAGAGTGTGTTCTTTGCCAATTAGGTTCAGGACCCCAATGCAGATTTTTGTGCAGTGTCTTGCACAGGATAATACCACACGCCATACCCAAATGGTATCTCTACAGCACATGAGGGTATCGAAGTACAGCCAGATTCTAAGAACTACCCTAAATGAATTACAAGCAGCCGTTGCAAGATTTTTTAGCAGCAGCTGGAGCCTGCAAAAAGGAATTCGCCTTGTTTCGTTAAAAAGAAGATACAACAGTGGCCGCCAGTTAGCGTGCGCGCCGCGCTCGCTTCGCTCGCGATGAGCGCACGGGCATGACTTTTTTAAGGCCATTAACCATCGAGCGTGCTAAACGCTGGGCTAACGTCATTTTTTGAGCTCATTACCTATTTTTAAGCCCTCGCTGGTCGCGTCCACGTCCGCGCTCGCCCAGTTTTTTTCGATTTTTTTTTCGCCCGGAGCGCTAAATCCGATTTCCATGCGCAAAAAGAGGCTTCTTTCGCCCGGAGCGCTAAAGCCGTCGCCCACTCATTTTTGATCTGCATCACTGCCTATCACTACGTATCACACTGTGTCAATCCACATTCCTCTCCTTTCTCCTCGACGGCCCCAGTTTCCCCGCTGACATTTCTGCCGTCGACGCTGTTGTTCCCTGCTAATTCCACTCAGTCATCGTCGAATAACTCTGCGCTGACGGCAACAACTTCTGCGCTGCCCTTGCCGCTGCAAATTCCACCTAGTCATCGTTGAATAACTCTGCGCTGACGGCGACGACTTCTGCGCTGCCCTTGCCACCGCCGCCGGGCAATCCCCAACGACGCCCCAATGGCGCCACCGCGTTTCCATACAATGATGCCCCTGTCGACGTACACTTGGCCAGACACTACGAATTCATAGAGTACGCTCCTTGCAGGCCTGACAAACGGCTGGGAAGGCAGATGGCATCGAACAATTGAGGTTGTCGGTTGACAACCATGCTATCGGGCCGTCAATGACCCGGTTGCTGGGTTTAATCTGTCGTTTCATTGATGCTAAGCAGGGGATTTGAAAGAGCACTGCAAACGATTCGACAATCAACCAATTAAACTCCAAACTCAACAATTCACCGCCTGCTCCCCCTTCCAATTGCTCTTCCGCTCTCCCTTGCCAAGCTAAGTCATCAATTGCAAGTGTTTTGTTGATTGGTTGAACTCAACAATAAACCAGAGTATTATGGAGGAGTTGTGGGGTGCAAAGCTGGATATTGAGTGTGCGATTTGTTCCTGCACTTGTTTTTGCGCTACGGGTTCAATAGAGAATGAATTAAGAACAATTCAGAACTGGAAATGAGAAGAAGTATTTGTTAAACAGCTACGTCTCATTAACTACTAACTAACTTCATCTGCAACTAACTAACTTACAAACTAATGAGTGAAGAAGGAAAGAACCAACAATATAATTGGTGCGCTTACAATAAAATCCACACTTTATTTATGACTATAAATAAAATGATGATGAAACTATCATACGGTGCAACTTGGTCTGAGAACACATTTCATACGTTGCTGTCAAAACCATCTTCCACCATACATCATACGATGATACTATCAGCCCGTTTACTGATGTTATGTTGTTCTCACGAATGAAATCATCAACCATATCCCAGGCAACATCACGTGGGACTTCGAAGTCTTCGGGGAGAGTGGCAGCAGCAATCGCGACAGCAGCTGCTGCCGCGACATGTGGAAAGGTAGAAAACACAACCCAAAGATAGGAATCTATGTTTGTGTTGGACATTCTGGATGGTTGTTTTGACGACGATGAGAGATTTGCGAAAGAATTGAAATGGAATTGTCAGATGTGTGGTGAACACAAAAGGGCTATGTGACTTAAGAACTAACGCAGACAGAAATTGAGGCGGGCTATCAAAGCGGATAGCACACTGGAAATAGCATGGTCGAAGACAAAACATGCAGCGGGCTAAAGAAAATCAATTTTTTTAATTAAAATTTGGGCTAACGAAAAATTAGCCCATGGACAGTTAGCACACTCGATGGTGAATGGCCTTAGTGCTGTGCCTCGCACAAACGCGGTAGGTTGAATTTAGATAAATTGACCATTTTTTGGTGTGCGTCGACATTGAAAACAATTTTTGGCAAAATGATAGCATGATGCGTTTACTTGATGTGTTCAACAGCGCAATTTTTGGCCACGCTATAAATTAATTTTAGATATAATTTTAGAGGTAATCACATATCAATAGTTATTGAATACCCATGCGTGAGAACCCAAACACTTAGGCGTTTACGGGTATTTGCAGCAGTGTATCTGTGGATTCACCTATAAAATTCAAAAGTTAAAAAAAAGTGTTATGAAGGAAAAGGAGAAGGAGAAACCTGCTCAGTGATAAACTAAGATTTTTAAAAAAATCTTGATAAGTAGGAACATATTGAAAACAAAGCTTTTCTTTGCTAAACAAGCAAGACTGTGTATTTGTATATGCCACACTTGAACTGAACTCATGTTTGCTTGAATTATTTGAAACATTTAGTAATTCTTAGACACCTCTGTATACTGTAGGTATTTTTAATTAACTTCATTGCATACTCTGTGCAAAAAGGTCTTGAACATTCCCAATGCTAGATAGGGTCACATCTGGTTGTCCTTGTATCTCTAAACATAGAATATGTTCTAGGAGAGAAAGAAATGATTTTTGGGCTATGTCTACATACATTAGCTAATATCAAGACTGAATAACTCCAAAATCTTAATTTAATGAACTCACCAGTCTCAAAAACTATTTGTCAAGGAGTGAACTATGGCATTTTCAAGATTGCACAATTTTTAGTGTTAAAAATGGGGTTTAAAAATGCTCCATTGTAGAGGTTGGTAGTGAGTCATAGTTTTGTTTGCCAAGGCATGATGTGGTCCATCAAGTAGCCTGTATTTAAGACTGGCATGGTGGTATTCCAGGGGGGTGCAGTTAAACAAGGCTGAACAGAACAAAGACAGAAGTTTCGCCATAGATTATGTGTTCTGTGTTTTAAATATCAGCTTTGTCACCTTAGCTCAGAAAATACAAGTGACAATTGTTCCTTACAAAGTGCAATAATCTGAGTGCTCTAAACTCATCTCCCTTGTCATTATGAGTCCTTTTTTGATGGTACAAAATGCATCATAACATTGTAGTCCAACAGACTTTACACGTCAACTAGATTTCCGCATCTCACAATTAAAACTCATCACCCGGGGTTTTTCAAAGTATTACCTTTTCCATTAAGACTCTTCTCTTCTGTCGATTGCCGAAAGATGCTTGCATTTGTATATAGCCAGTTTTGATGTGTAGTAATGATGTTATACCAAAATGTTTGATCATCCTGAGGTATCTAGGATGACAGAGAAAGTCTTATTGTCAAGCATACATATTCTTGGATATTCTACTCTGTCTTCCAGCAAGTCTCCCTATCTCAACCTGCTATAATTTTCATAATACTCCATTTGATTCTAATCAAGGTCAAGAGAATGAGTGTGATAGCTCTTTGGATGTTGGAACCCAAAAAAGAAGAAAGAGCAACTATTTGATGCAAGACTGTGAAGTGTTTTTGTCTGATGTGGATATGTATCTTTATGAGATAAGTTGGAAGCATTAATCTTCATGGATGGAAAGAAAATTTACGGTATAGTCAAAATTGCCAAGATAACAGCAAACTGAAATGTGATAAGCAACAAAATGGGAAATTTAGCAATCTTCCACAGATTTTAGCAGGTAAAGGGAACTTTACTTGGCTTATCAGGACCTGTACTACTCCAAGGGTATTTAGTATCGCAGAAAATGGTAGCCATCTGCAGTTCTAGTACATGTTAGATTTACAACGAATGCTTTTCTACAGCATACTTCTAGCATGATCAGCAATAGTCATATTTAAATTACAATCGCATGTTTACAATATGTTTTCAGTCTACAAAAGTATTATACCATGCCCTTGCAATCATACATTACTACTCATCTCATTAGAGAGATTTTTGCACTGTTTAGCAGTGATTAGTAATTTTCACGTGGTGGAAGCAAAAGCAATAGCAAGACTTTAGGCCCAAGAGCATTGGAACAGAATCAAATGATGTATCAATTCGAATCTCACATTAGGAGTAAGAAGTAATGCACACTATGATAGATTGTAAATTATATTGGCTAGTGGTGGAGTCAATTTCCATCCTTGTACTCAGGTTCATTTGGGGGGCCTAGGTTCTTGATCCCTAAGCCTTTTTAAATAACTTGGATGCAGAACTTCAAGCTGTTGTATGGTGATGGAGCGTTCATTGGGTTGAAACCTCAACATGGGGTTGGGTCCCTTCACCACTCTGCATTAAAAAGTAAGGCATTTGGTCATAGAGCAGAAATGGGAGCAGACTTAACCACCAAACTATATCTTCAAGAGAGAAAACTTTGAATGGCAATGTATGCAAAGATTTTGCTCAAAATTTTGAGTGGCAATGTTTGCAAGGATATTGTTCCACAAAAGATTAATGCTTGCATTCTTTACAGCTTTTTTGTGTGTTAAGGAATATTGAGACAAGGTTCTGGTCTTCCCAATGCAATCATCACTTAATCAATTTAGCAAAAGTGTTGTTGGTATTGTGTTTCAGTGTAATGGTATCATCAGCATTTTCAATCCCTGCCACTATCACACCGACAAACATAAACTTCGAAAAGCAGTATACTTCGAAAAGCAGGGATATAAATGTCTTCATAATGATTGGTACAATAGCATCTCTTAGGTTTATGTACATCATGATCTAGCCATCCAAGAATCGTAAAGTTGAACCACATAAGCAAATAACTGCTCGTCCAGAGCATTCCTTTCAGTCAAAATTCTATTTATCTCCACTTCCAAATCCGTGGGCGCCGGCGGTGGAACTCGCACTGGTGGTGGCAGATTTGGATCAGGTGGCGGGAACATACATGCTAATCCTGTTGGCATCTGATTTTCAGGTTGCTGTTGAAAGTTTTGCATTATTGATTCCCGAAAACGGACTTGTCCCTCTTGCCATCCATACACTTGTGCCCAAAATGTAATCATATCCTGCACACCCCGATTTGGCCACAAGTGGATTTTTCTTGAGATTACATTCTTAGCAACTTCCAGATGCACCTCAGTCACCGGGGTTCCTTCTACCCATTGACCTGATAGGACCCGAGTCATATAATTGTTTACAAATATGGAGGGTGATGTGATGAATTCAAGGAATGTGCCTGACCCGCCGTTAGAAGAGTGCATTTGATGGTAAGCTCGGATTCGATTACTCGTTGGGAGCATTATGGAATGAATTCTTGCTTTTGGTGGAGGCATTTCACCATTTTTCATGCCTGTGGGTGAAGCGAATAAACCACTCGCAACTTCCGTTAGAAATGGAGAAACTAGCAGTTGGACTTGATTTGAAGCCAATATACGAGAATAAGCCGTCACGTTCGACGACTCCGCATTTGATGTTTCAGTCATTGTACGATCCGATACAAATGAGATCGCATCACCATAATCACGTTCATGAATCAGCGGATATTGCGCGGATGGGAACAGCAAATGTAAATTAGCCGCTCGTTCAACTCCTTCAGGAGTAAACAAATCAACGTTGACATATTTTCCCCCGTCTGCGACTGTGGCACTATTCTGACTATTCTTCTGCAGCAGCTTCAACTCTGTAGGAAACTTCCTCAGCGCTTCCTCACCCGCAATCCCAATAATCTTTCCCCCACTGGCCTGTACTACATTGGGAAAACACTTGAGCATATTTTGGAACAAAGGGTCTGATGTTGTGCCAGTGGTCCAAAAAAATGGAACTTCATTTTCGTATGGCGAATCGTGTTTGGAGTACTCGAGCACATGTTGAAAAGTGGTGGAGAGTATTTGCTCGGTGAGGAGTGGTACGTCAGCCGTGGTTGGGTTGTTTTTGTCAATGTTCGTGGCCTGCGAGGTCAAGTCTACGCTTAACGCAGATCTAAGCATGGACATGTTGGACGAACTACCAATATTGGCTTTTTTGTCCACGTTGTATGATTGCGCACTGCGACTGTACACACTAACGAATCCACCGTGAAATCTGTCACTCGTTTGAAACTGTTTTGTGACGGTGGATTTGTGCAGTGATGAAATAGAATTGCTGATATCAAAAATCATTGAGATTGATCCGTAAAGGACGAGAGACAGCAGCAGGACTGGCATGAATGTGCGCCTTGTATGCGATTCATTATTGTTAGACGCGTGCGATGACGGCAGACAGTTGGCCGTGATGATGGACAGGATGCCATGGCCTTGATCGGAATGAGGCATGGAATGTTGGCCGTAGTTGCGTCGGCTTTCGGGATCCAGCCAGTGGTAGTACTGGCCTTCTGTTGCATTGGACGCCCTCGATCGAAAGCCGCCGCGACGAAACTTCCCGCCTTGATCTCTCCTTTCTTGAGATGCCGCGCCGGTCATTCTTGCGTTTGGTTCGCGAGGATTATTGACCCAGAATCGTTCCTAGAGGGACAACGTCGAGTTGAAATCGGATGAAAAAGATGACACAGCATGTGGTCATCGTCCATCTCATCCCCGCTCCTTCCCCGCTCCCAACCCGTTCTCCCACTACGACCCAAACTAATATGACTTCTCATTATGACCGAAGAAGTCATTCTTTTATGTCTTCCTACAGGAAGAACAGGTAAATATGTTTTTCAAAACAGAGGAAGTAATCATTGCGATCGAATAATTATCTTAACGGATGCTAGTCACATAAAAATCTCTGTGGCTTCTCATTGTAAGAATTATTCCTTAGGCCCAATGAAAAAAGCGATCTTCTGTGGCGATTGACGCCAATATGATAGATGCGACTTAGGCCGATTTCTCTCCAAATTCTCGAGGAAAATATGGCAGGCTTTGGCAGGCTTTGGTAGCCCTGCCAAAGGCTGCCAAAGCCTGCCGAAGTCTGCCAAAGTATCGAGAAGTTAGTCCGGTGACGTCAGTTTCATTCGCGACTACAATGGATTAGTGCACATATTTTCATTCGTATTGTGACCGGGCTGTACTGGGGCCTCATAAAAAGAAGGACATATTTGTGTACTATTCCTACGCATACTATTAGAAATCTGATCGTAAAAGTATACTCGGTGGATCTCGATTTTGGCAGGCTTTGGCAGGGTTTGGCAGGCTTTGGCAGCCCGCCAAAGCCTGCCAAAGCCTGCCAAAAGCTGCCAAAGCCTGCCAGTTTTCAGCGAGAAATATTTGGAGTAATAAATTGCGGCCGTTCTTGCGATTCCGCACGATTGAAGACTAGCAAAAAAAGCACGTTAGCGATGATGTAAGAAAGCATCAATGGGTACCTTTCTCAACAAGTGAACTACTCGAGATTTTGACGTGATTTAATCGTGGATACCACTGAACCATTAAAAAAAGACATCCTTTGTTTCACAAAATATATTATTTTGCCGGTTCTTCCAGGAATTGGAATTTTTCGCAATAGAGGACAGTGGGTGACTGCCTTATTCGTTCCAGGTGTTCAGATGTTCAAATATCCAGTCCCAGTTGTATACTTTAGAACTGATTTGGGACACTTTTTTAAAAATGACTACCATAATTATTTTTGGCTACAGATGTCCCAGATTTCGTTTTTCGTGATTCCCTGATGTTGACAGCGAGATTCGCGACACAACTGTGATGCCCATCATCATTTCTCTCCGTCCTCCATCACCACTTTGTTCTGACACCATGACGCTCTTCAAACAATCCATGAGCAGAGTACTGTCGATCGCGCCTTCCTCTTCCACTCGCTATCGTGTTAAGATACTCGCGCTCATCTTAGCACTTAGCGTGTATTCCAACAGCCTACGTGAACGCACATGGCTGTACAGGGAAGCTCTTCTTCACCCTTCCAAATCACCGTGGAATCATCTGTTCCATTTTGGAGACCCCTCTTCCTTCCTGTTGATGACAGGACTTACTTATGAAGCTTTCTTTCTGCTCCACGATATCCTCAAACCGCCCGGACATCCAGATCTTCCAAAATGAGCAGGACGTAAGTGGTCTTTGTCTTGTGAAGGTCAATTGGGGCTCTTTTGTTTTACATTGGGAGTACAATGAATTATAAATTTCTGTGTGTGATTTTTGGAATTTCACCAAATCCCTGTTCACGTATGCTTCGGAATATGTTGAAGCTGGTTGTCCATCGTCTGCATTATCATCCTCTTGCAAAATTGAATTTCCAATGCCAGAGAAGATGGCGCTGTTTGCATCAATGGTTCAGAATCGAGGCCGCCATTGATGATGTAATTGGATTCATGGATGGGGTGGCATTGAAAACGGAGTGTTTTGTTTTTAGTTTAATATAAGTTAGGATTCACATATACCATCACCACAACTATAATTAATCGTCCTTCACTTCATCATCATTGTTTTTATCATCCACATTCTCTGTATTCATTGTTGGTACACTCGCTAAATGCCTCGCTCCAGCACCCATCGCGCCAGTACCCACCATCATCATCATCATCTGCATATTCTGAGTTTGTTGTTGCATTTGGCGTTCCAATCTTTTATCACGGCGATCCTCCATTTCCTCTCTCTCATGCCTTGCTTCCTCTCTCTCTTGTCTCGCCTCTTCTTGTTCCTGCCTACGCCGCTCTTCCGCCTCATCCCACTCCATCTTCCTCATCAACATACATTGGTGGAGGTCGTCCACTCTTCCGTTGACAATCAACAGTGCTATCTTCTCGATAGACTTAGTCACCGATCCACGTTCGTGATTTGTCAAGTTTTTTGTTTTATCTGTCTTACCAGCCCTCCTTGACTTCGATCTCTTAAATGACTCGGGTGTAGTGCTCCGCCTTGCCCGGGCAACAGACGCGGAGGTGGTGGTTCGTCCGGCACCCTGTGTTGCTTGTGCCACCTCAATGTTGAATGCATCATCAGGCTCGTTTGCAGTGGTTGTGTGAGAGGCAGCGGCGTTGGTGATGGCTTCAGTGTCTGCAGCAGCGGCGTCAGCGTTGCCATCAGTGTAATCTGCCACCACATCCATTGGTGGCAACGTCAGCAGCGGTGGTGGTTGCGAGAACAGCGTCGCGACCTGATGCGGCTGCACTTCCGTGGCAGGTACCTCCTCTTCTTCCTCCTCTTCGGACGATTCCGGTTGCTTGTACTCACCGTCTTCATCATCGGATGACGAGGATGGTGATGGGTCCAACTCATCTTCCTCTGATCCACCGAGAATTCGGACGAAGACTTCTCAAGAATTGTCCTCTCTATTTCAATACACTTGTTGATGCGATCCTTCACATCAGCACCCATCCTCCCCGTTGGTTTCTTCATGTTATTACAAAGTTTTCTTACCCAATTCTTCTTCAAATCATCCTCAGAGCGGAGATTCTCCTCACCTGATTCTTCCTTGTAGGCGAGCGAAACCAGGCGCCAACCTTCGTTGCCATAAGGCAAGAGCCTTTCAACAACGCGAATGAGAATAGAGTTCTGGTAGTTGGGAACTCCTGTCTTGCGCCGCCGCGACGAGGAGCACGGCCCGCATCCGAATCGTCGTTGTCGCTCATGATCTTTATGAGAATTTGGGGAGACACGGGGTGACAAGCCCCTCCACATGCACCGCGAGGAATAATAACCTATTCATGTGCATCCATGGGCTTCCATGTGGTATTTTTTGTTTCAGATTGTTCCAGACACATGTTTTTCCAAACTAGACAAAAAGTGGGGGGTGTCCTGACACCCCTCTTTTCCAGTTTGGAACGGCATCTGAGACGATCTGGAAAAAAAGGGGTTGGTCAGGAGGTCTGGAACAGATTTGGCCGTTCCAGAAATTTGGATATTTGAACATCTGAACACCTGGAACGATTAAGGTAGTCACCCAGTGTCCTAAAAGTTGTAAGACTCACAAATTGTTCACCTGTGATGCTCTAGAGAGTGTGGTCTTGGAGGAAAATTCAGGGAGCCCAAGAATCATGCCAAGGCTTCATTGGATCAGACTTCATTCCAATTTCAATCTGAGACAATGACCTAATAAAAAACAAACTTACATTAGATTACAGTGCATTGTAGTGCATTTCAGCAGAGGCAAAGGGATCTACTCACGATTGCAACAAAAATGTCATTGATTGCAAGTTGGATTTCTGGAATTAAGAGGAATTTTAGAGAATTAGAGGATTAATTGAGTAATAGATGATAATTTGAGGATTAGCTGATTATTTGTACAATTGCAGATTATTTGTGCAATCAATAATTTTGACCAACCATGTACTGTTCGTAGTGATAATCTGCAGGATTTTGGAGCATTCGTCAATACTTTGTATGAGTGCTGATAATTTGCGTAATTGAATACAGTTATCTTGCATGATTCAAGATGCATCTGCAAGCACATGTTGATGTTGATGATGATCACAGTGTCTTTATGGTGCCAACTGCTTCCTCCTGGTGTAGTACAGTATAATTATTCATGGTGGTTCATGAAATACTTACTTTCTGTCCTCTGCATCAATCACAACTCAGCCCAAAGACTGAAACCTCTCATGTAGCTCCCCAAAATGCCAATAAAAGCAACCAGTGGCGGTATAAGGAAAAGGTGAAATTATGTGCTTCCCTTTCTCGCTAATACTTTCAGTGTCTCAGTTATGGTTTTTCAAACATATACCTACTGTTGCTCCACATGATCTGCAACAAATCCATTCACAAACTGAAGTAGGATCTCCCAGTCACTCCCTCTGCATGCTAAAACAGCAGCCAGCAGATGCATCTGCAGATGAAAGGAGGACCTGAGTATTTGACTAAATTGTTACCCCAGTTTCTTATGATCATGTCTTTTCAATCAATGCTATGCATCCCCATATCATCAGTCACAATGCAGCTGTCTGACTGAAGTTGGAGCTGCCTCTCACCTCCTTCCTATGCCAAAACGTAGACAACAGCTTTTGAAGAGGAGGTGGGGTTTGATGTCATCACCGGTTTTACAGTTGTACAGTGTACCTGGTCACATTTTTCAATCAAAAAGTAACTCTTTAACAATGCCATCAGCAACAACTCAGCCACCTAATTGATGTTCAAGCTGCCTGAAACCTCCTTTGTCCTCACACCAATCAAGCAGGTAACAGCAGCTGCAAGCAGGAGATGATTTTTGATTGATATCTCTGTTTAAAAGTTTTTCAAATGTTATATCACTTTAAATGAAATCAGTTGCATTTTAATTCCTGAAATGTTATTGCAGCTGTTGGTAGTAGACCAATTGATGCAAGTCCACTAAAAGTGAAGTAGAATGGTTTGAGAGAATATTATTGACCGAATAGTTAGAGCTTGAGTTCATAATAGCAATATGGAATGAAATAATTACTTAATGTTAGCCATTTTCCAGTCTTTATATTTCTTAGTTTTCTATTAACCATAGAGTTTAATAAATTTGCATTGTCTAGGCATTTCAAACTCAATGATACTGTTATGTGTAAATTTAAAAGCAATGTCATCTGCATTGGACTCACACATTGTGTGTGTTACACATTGAACTCTTTAAGACATAGATTGCTCTGTTTATTGAATTTTATGACTTCTAGTCTGTTGAAAGCCTAACAATTACTGTACTGAATAATATTAGTAATATGTATTGGTTATGTCCCACTATTCAACAAGGCATGGCTCTGATGCAAGGCTGATCCCATGTCCAAGTAAATGAATTCTATCTAAATGAATGCTTGGTGTTAGGATCTGTGACTGAGTTAAAATATGAAATCTATTCTATAACACATTCTTGTTTGACTTGGAAGTGGTAAAAATGAACATGCAATGTATTAATCACAATGTATCCTTTGGTGTCCTCTTATGTCCTCTGTACCTGACTTTTGATTTCCTGTGTCGTCATTTAAAAACACCAATTTCACTAGGTGTCGGTACTGTGTCTTTTCCATCATTTTTGAAGCAATACTCAGCAGACATTTGAAAATAAGAGTCTTCCTCTGGTTTGTAAAACCACAGCTCCTCATAGGCAAGAGAGAGGTCATGTGATCACCATGACTGCATAATTTCATGTTGTGGAAATTAGGTTTGACTCTTTCATGCATATGTACATACATTTAATTTTCTGGTATAAAGTAGAACCATATTTTCATCTCATTTCTAAAATCAACTTCACTTCCTCAATAGGGTCAGCCAAGGTTGAATAGCTATCTCATGGGTCTGGCCTGTTGTGTGTGGATGTTGACTAATATTTGAAAATTTTGACTGTACTTGAATGCTAATCCTCATCTCATTTGCACTCCAATGGAACAATATTATCATTGGATTTACTTCATTGCTGATGCTTTCTTGCAGTGATAAAAGAATGATCAATGGGTCAAAAGATGAAAATTGGTGTACGATGTTTGAAAACAAAAAGTTCAAATCAAGTGGCACACTCTCGTGCAAGGGGCAATATACCTAAAATCAGATTGGCAACAAAATTCCTTTGTAGTATTCCTTAAGTTCTCCAGTTCACTATCTCGTGTTGAATCTTGAATAAATTCTCGTGATGGATCTCTCTTTGCAACACAAAGTATCTCTTAATACTTAGACAAAAGTGTGTATTCCTCAGGGTAGTGCTAGCATTTCAACTCCCTATATATGTATTGCTGCAATGACTGGATGTCTGATGACACTTCTGGGTACAGAAAACTCCAGAGAGAAATTTGGCTGCTTGTTGGTAAGTGCTTTTTCTTGACACATGTCACACGCAACAATTCATGAAAATTTTGTGTCTTTATTTATCAGTCGTGGGGACATTTGAAATGATGTTTCTGGATTACAAGCTTTCATTAAGGCTAAACAAAAAAGGATTGATGACATTTTCAGCACACCATTGAAAAGCTAAGATGAAGGTAAAATTGGATAATCAGATGGTTTGCATATTCAAAAGCACAGAGATAAAGCAATGCTTAATGCTGGCGTCTACCCTCATGTAAACAATCAATGATAATATTTTTTTCTTGGAGAAGTGTTGAAAAGTAAGTCTATTAGAATGCCTCTTCTATTCAATGTAATGTCATCTATGATCTATGCCAAAACTGTAATCTATTGAAATCAAAAACTGTCGGTCCAAATACCAACTGTACACTCTAACCAAACCATTGCATGTTGTCTCCATGGTTCCCTGATTCTCCAGATTGCTGCAGCGCTTGTTGTTTTTGGAACTGCCCCACCGGAGGAATCTTGACCGCGGGACGCATCAATCGTCCAATGGCCATCAACTGCTGCCAAACATCCTCTTTCGTCCCAGAACAATCCAGTTCCACAATTGGGACACGTATGCTCTTGAGCCAATCCATGGTTGGCTTGTGGTGCTTGTGATAATTCTTGAGTCTTTGAATGGCAGTGTGGACATTGTCATCGGATCGAACATTCACGACTGCTTTTCCTTCGGCTGCCGCCCTCTCGGCCTCCTTGGCACTGCGTCCGCCCCTTTCCAATATCCTCTCCAACAAAACGCAATCGTCGCAATCCAAATGCAAAGCCAGTTCGGGCGGTCCACACAACTCGACAAAATCACGCGCATTCTCCAAACTTCTCGGGAATCCATCTAACAATATCCTCCTCCCGGGATGTTGCCTCATCCTTCTTCTCATGTGCGCAGTGACAACGGCACTGGAGACAAGTCCACCCTGCGCCATGATATCTCGCACCTCCCTTCCCAGGGGAGTGTCCGCCTCCACTTCCTCACGAAGCATTTCTCCGCACGACAGGTGCACGACGCCGCATTCCTTCTCCAATCGTTCGCACAGGGCGCCCTTTCCCGATCCCGGTCCTCCCACGACCAAGACGATGCGAGCGGGAGCCCTTCCTAGAATCCGATCGGCGGCAAGCAAGAAGCAGTCGAGCCGCAGCTTGCCGTCCTTGTGCAGATTGACTTCTTCCATCAACGATTTGAGCGTGTCGTCGTCCGGTTTCTCGCCCACGGCTTCGAGCAGCTGTTTGATTCTGGGCTGGTCGAGGTACGGCCCTCGATCGTCGACGGAATTGCAGGTCTGCGCGAATTGCAGAAAGAGGTCGGAGAGGGCGTTGATTTCGCACTCGCCGAACGCGATGGATCCCGGCCGCGATTCCTGGACGCGGTCCTGGTTGTCGTGTGTGTAGAACGGTGTTTGGTACGACGTGTGGAATTCCGCCACGGACTGGGCGAAGGTCAGCGTGTCGGGGCTGCTGGACGTGAAGAATTGGCGGGCGCTTTGTTGTGATGTCGGCATGCAGTGGCCAATGCTGGAGTCGGCGTGGGCCACTGCGTTTCGCGAGGAAGGGCAGGCGACAGGGTAACGAGAGTGAGCATCCGAAGTTCAAACGAGACAATGCAACACGAAGCAATGTCAACGCACCGGCGCCACCGAAATAGGCAGGATGGCAAGACGACTTGACCAATGTCGAACGAATGGCTCGTGCGCCGATTGGGAGAACGAGGCGACAGCTCATGGCGAGGGAGGATGTTTTTGTTGTTGCCGTTTTTGTTGTTATGGACCAATTGTTATGGACCAATTGTTATGGGTGGGTAATCCAAGCGGGTTGTTCTCGTCAAGTGGTTTGGTGGATGGTTTTGACGGAGAGGTGTGTGACACTTTATCGGTGGTGGTCGTGGTCGTGCGTCATGGTCAACGTTTTCCTATTGTATTGTACCTATTTTACGCATTCAACACTTGCTGCCGAATTTCGAATGGTCATCGACGGTCGATTTCGACTGACTCAACGCTTGTCATAATAAAATTATTTTCGCGTGAATCGATCGACACGCACTTCTTCATTCGAAGGCACCAATGGAAGATTCACAGAGAGCGCGCGGAGTGAAGACAGAATTATTCCTCTCTAGTTCGAGGGCCGGCCCACTCGAAAAAGATACCAAACTGTCACCGTGTGTTACTCATAACACCTGGGAACATGCAATTCCCTGAAAATTGTCAAAATCAACAGAAGGGGAAAACTAAAATAGTGCAATGCCAATGGGAGGACGAGTCCAGATCTGGAAGGAAGTTGTATGCTTTGGAGTAGGTAACTCCATGCAAGTGAAAATGGACCTTGTTGATTCAACAGCTAGAATAAACAAGTAGCAACTGCATTTGGTAGCAATAGACTTAGTTTCACATGTCCTGGACATGTCCTGGACGTGTCCTTGGACGTGTCCTATGTCCTTAATTTCTCCAGGGCCGGGGTTTTTTGTGGACACGAGGACATATGTCAGTGTTGAGTCCCATGTCTGCCCGTGTCCTCAGAAGTTTTGACTCACATACATTACATAACAGTATCAAGGCACATGTCAAGGTATCTTAAGCATTTTTCTACTGCAGTCCTCATGGATTGCACTTAAATGAATGTAATGTACATGCAACAACCAACACTCTTGATATATTCACCTGAAAGTATCAAAAAGGACCCTATAAATGAAGTAAACACTCCATGTCCTCTCACGTCCTGTCGTGTCCTCTGTGTCTAAAATTGAATGTCCTGTGTCCTCGTTTGAAAACACTAAAACACGAGATGTCCAGGACATGTCCTGGACGTGTCCAGGACGTGTCCAGGACATATCCTGCACGGTGTCTTTTTCAACAATTTATGGACGCGGACGCAGCAGACATGTGAAACTAAGGCAATAGATAACGATACAAAAAAGAAACAGCACCATATGAATATACCAATCTACTAGGACATATAGCAATGACGTCTCTGCATATGTTTCTGGAGAGATCTCCTGCTATGTATCCTAATGTGACAATGACACTGACCACTGCTGGCCTGACTTGTCATCAGAGGATGGAAGTGCATTCATTCCAGTATATATTTGCCACTTGACAGCAATGAACTGAAGGCTCCAATGATGACAACTACAATCCAACCCATATGTAAGAGGATGGAAATTGTGACAACTTTCTTTGTGGCATCAATGAACTCCACCAGTGGATGTGTACAATTGCAGAGGATCATCTCTTCATCACTCTGTTGGTGAGATGAGTTGAAACGGCGTTTGAATGTATGCAAGTATGTGGTGGAATGGATTATAATTTTCTAAAAGGATCACTGTGAAGTCAACTGAGTATGGCAGAATGAACATGAATATGCTAGGAAAGTTTTGAGGATCTTGAAAGCCCAGCTATCCAGAAGATCCATTGTTTTTAAGGAAATCTGTTGACAATGAGCATGGATTGCAAGGAACTGGTGGCTGCTATTTCTAATTTACTGTGCCATTATCAGTTACTACTTCAATGAACTACTTGGTTATACTAACAGATTATCCCGTATAGGCATTGAAAGTAATTGAATTGCAAAGGGTCAAACAAATTTGAGCCACGTTTCACCCATAGATCAGACAATCAACAATTAGCAACAAATGATATCAGTTATTACATGCATTGAATACACTCACCTGATCACCATGCCATACTTCTATCCGTGGTTAATCCTTAGGTAGGCAGTATCGTCATTGTATCGTCATTTGCATGCATTGCTACAATTAGGACAGTAGATGGTGGATTTTGACCATTCCAAGTTTCACAAATTGGTAATATATGTGTTGGCAGTATGTTTGTGTAATTTTAAGTCTGTACTACTAATATTCAATGAACTACAGCACTATGAAGGATGCTTCTTCTGGTGCATGTCGTAACCCTTTCCCAGCATGATTTACAAATAAGTACTTTGCATGATGGGCAGCCCATACGAGAGGTATTACTCCCTTTTAACTTCTCTGCTCTTGTGCTAGGTCTTTCCCTGTAGGACTGCTTGCAGTGAGAACTACCAATCTGCAAATCAACTTGCTTGTCAGTGCAGTCAATTGTCTTGGTGCAAGAGCGGTTGTGTTGCACGAACGCCATAACTATACACCTCTTGCACTTGTGATCAACTGGAGTAGGTCCTGTACCATGCCAAAAAGAGCTGTTTCATGGAGATGTAATCGTTGGGGATGCTCAAATGATTCAGGAATCTCATTCATGTCCAGAGAATGGGATGAGACAGAAAGAAAACGGGTCCTCTTATTTCATTTGTCCTTGGGTCGTCACATTTACTGGTACATTCCCAACATACAACACCCTAAATGACATACCACAAACATTTCTGTTTCCTCCAGAAACGTCATACTCTCTGGCTAGTGTCATTCTACATAGTGAACATCAAGGTCATTATATAGGAATAAGTTTGGATGCAAAGATAATATCCAATGTCCGAATACTCCAAGTCATCAGCACCTATTTATTTCAATGCAACGAGAGGTCAAAATCATAGTGGAAGTACATGCAAACAAAACTTGACTAGATGCTCACTGTAGTTATCCGATCTGGTGCCATTAAGGGCTCATTCAGTCTTTCTACACTCAACCATCACATCATTCGAGTGAATATTATCCCACATAGGTCCAAATAATTCGTTGGAATCTGTAGAATCACAATCTCTCACTACTGCTTGATGTGGTTTGTTGCAATTGTCCACAAAAGGTCGTTCATTCGATTCACTTGCTCTGTTATCTTCACATACCGTACTGTATTTCCAATCATAATATTGCAAACCATGTTGGCTATGCGCACCTCTATGGGCCACATGATTACAACGCCGCACCCTTCGTTCCGCTTGGCATGGAGGCCCTCGTTCATGATAAGCCCCATCGACGCTGAAGACCTCGCCCAACTGCTCAAGAGGGTTGGATCATCGGCACATCAACGAGGCACTACCGGTGCTGGAAGATATGGTCTCCACCACCGTAGCCGCAGCGCATTGCCGCCACTGTGTTCTTCAAACACAAATACCTCACCAATCCATCCGTGACCCCAACTGATGCCCTCGCCGCCGCAGCCAATCTTGCTCACATCATTAAGCACAATGCCAAGGCCCAGCGTTGGGACAAAACCTACTAGACCTCCAACGCCTCAACAACTTTTCAGTGGCGCCGCTTTAGCAACCGCGTACCTGCTAAACAGCGCAATGTGATGATTACGTGAACAGATCGTAACTAATTTATGAGCTACTTTCACTAAGACTTGAATCGTCGTTGGTTTGCGAAAACTTGCAGAAATTCATAAAACCTCGAAATAAAAATATAAAAGATAAAAATCTTTGCGCATTGCACTACTGGATACATAGTAGCCTATAATCACATATAGGCGGTCTAGCACACCCTTGCAGTAGTGCTGACTGCGCGCCCCCCACTCATATTATGCATCTTGCGGAGTGCCACTAACACCTTGTGTGGTGTCAAGAGTTCCGGTCGCATGTTGCGATGATGCGCCGCAGGGTGGTGCTTGGTAAAGTAATCCCCCCTGTTTGTTGTGCCCGGTCGCCAATAAAAACGGAATTGTTTTTGGTTTGCCCTGTCCCGCAGCCAGTGGAACCGCATGTCCATGGCTTTCGTGCGTTTTGGCTGCAGGCGATTGTTGACGATGCCTTCTGCCGTGGAGTTGTCGGTTTGTATGGGCGTCGGTGGCTGTTTGTGACCCAATTCGTTGAGAATGTTTCGTATCTCAACTGCCTTGCGTGCATTGATGTATAATGCCCCCGTCTCGGCTTCTGCTGCTGATGACATGACGGCTTTTATGATTTCGGCGACGTTGTGTATAGCCCCATTGTTTGGGGGGAGGGGTACGTCCTCCGAGAGAAAATGGTGTCCTCCTATTCTGCTGCGTGCATTGTCCTCGTTTAAATATCCCGCGTCGCTATGGACTGCAAGGATCATGTCGCTTTTTCGGTAGGTGAGGACGGCTGGTTCTTGCATTGCCATGTAGTCAAGGAAATGTTGCGCCTTGACAAGGGTATGTTGCGTTGGCTTTGATTGTTGCGACGCTAACGCACTTAAGGGCACGAGGGTTGTGGGATCAACTGCCCTGCCGTACCACAAAAATTTTCCATTGACTTTCTGTATGTGAGTTTGTCCTTCTTTTCCCACTACAGGTGAAGTGTCGTACTCAGCGAATTGGACCTTTGCACCGTATTTTGGTTCGACGTGAGGATAGGGCGAGTCTTGTCGTTTTGTGGGGACCACGTTATCGAATTGGCGCAATGCCTTTCGTAGGTAAGGTTCCATTGATAAGTGCACTTCCTGCTTTTTATAGTCCCAGTCTAACTCGATTTTTACGAATTCCTTCCCGTCGATGTCGACAGAGACGTCATAATATCGTCGGAGGACTGCCACGAGGTGATCAAGGTCGTCACGTTTGACGTACTTTATCCCAAAATCGTCGACTACAAGGACGAATTGGATGTTTCTCGTTTTGTGCTTCCACAAGCCAGGTACCACCAGACTCTTAAAGTATCCCTCCTGATTTAGTCGTTTCTCGAGCAGGTCATGGCTTAAAGAGCCGGCTTGAGGTAAGCCATAGTGTGTTTTGTCCGCCCTGAAATATACCCATTCGTCAGGCGTTGCTATCTCACGCAGTTTGTATTCAACAATGATTTCCTCAGGTATGTCGCTGAGTTTAACTCTGCCGAATTCGGGCCTCGGCATCGGGGTGCAGAGGTAGAAATTTGACAGATCTGCCGTGGCAAATCGTGCTCCGTCTGTCGAGATGACGCTGTTTAGGAAAATCTTTATTAGCAAGAGGTCAGCGGTGGGAGTTCCCACATCGTCTGGATAGTGGATGAGGTTTCCCCCAAAAGTAGCCCGTGTTCGATTAGGTTCGGACTTCTCAGTGCGGACCTGGCAGACAAACTTGATGTAAGTGACATCCTTCAGTCGGTCGTAAGGTATGTCACTTTTTCTTATGAATTTTATGGTGTCTGTCGCCTTGACTCGTCCTTTTATACCCTGTGCTAACCTGCCAAATTCATTCGCCGCTGATATGTTCCAGGCCTCCTTGAATTTGGGATGGCGCAGCAATTGGCGGTACTCCAGTAATTGGCCGGTCTCTGGATCAAGGACTGGCAATGCGGCCTCGACTTGTTTGTTTTGACGTTTGCGTCGCAATAATCGTTCAGCTATGGACTCGTCATCCGCTTTAACAACCTTTGGTGCTGTAACCGGTGCGGCCCGTCGTGCCTTAATTCTAGCTGCTATGGAGTCTTCGCGTTCAGTGTACTTCGGGGCATTGAGGATGGACGTGGGTTTGGTAATCGGTTTCTGTGGCGACGCAACAACCTGCTCCCGCGGCGACGCGACAATCATCCGTGTGGTGGGTTTGCTTGTGTTTGTGTTTGGCTCTTCGAACCTCACCCTTGGATGTTGTTGCTCTTGGATTTGCACCCTTGGATGTTGTTGGTCGGGTTGAGACGGGAGTACTGCTCGGTTTGAGCTGTCCACCCTTGCAAGTCGGCGCTGCAATTGCTGTTCAATTTGCAATTTGTTGCCTGGACTGAGTTGTTCTTGAATGTCTTCTAATGCTTGCATTTGTTTTGAGTCAGCGGTATTTTTTATGCCTTGGAGTGCTGCCCGTAAATCTCGGTATGCCTTGACAATGACATCTGCTGGCTTGACTTCTGGTTGCGTGATATATTTGTGTTTAAAAAATACCGTGTCTGTGACTCGTTTTGATTGTGTTTTCTTCACGAATACGACGTGACACCGGTAATGTTCCGGAGATGTCCGGAGATACCATCCGTCCATTGAGTGTTCGCCCCATGTTTTGCGTTTGTCTGGTTTGATATGGAACTGTACTGCGCATCCCATCGGGGCCAGGGGCATGCGATTGTAGTCAAAGCTGCCATGGTGATATGCATATGCCGATATGTTTGGCGCAACATTTGATTGTCGCAGTAAGTTTAGCGTTAACACTGTTTGTGGAATGAGTTCATCCCATTCTCGTATTGGGAAATCGTCTGATACTCCAGCCAAGATTGCTTTGAAATGCCCCTTGAATGTTTGCATTCCCCTTTCGGCAATGTTTCGTCTATGCATGTCTGGTGGGGTGAGTTCCACGCGGCAATTGTTCTCGCGAATGGCTTGTTTGAGTTCTGCTGGCGCTTCATTGTCAAGGACATGCCAATTTGGACAGACGACGCCCGTGGCCTTCCATCGTTGATAGATCCGTTGGTATGCGTCGGTAAGTGCTTTGGCTTTCCGTGTTTGTAATGGCTCGGCGTCTATGTAATTGCCATCTAACTCGACTGCTATCATGATATATTGATTGTTCCTTCTAGATTTTCGTGGGAAAGGGCCTGATTGGTCTGTGTACATCGTTTTCCGTGTGGCATCAAAGACACGTAGGTAAGCATCCTTGTGTTTGACCCCCGGTTTAGGTTTTGTTTCTAACACGGCATCTTCGTCTGGTACCTTAGTTGATCGCACCCCTTGACGTGTCTGTCGCATATGCCCCTTTTGGGTCTCCTCCGACTCTGGGAAGTGTTTGTTTATGTTATCCGGCGTGAGGCCTGGGAAGGTGACAAGGTTTCCATTTTGTGCTGCCGTGAGTAACGTTGCTTTTGTTGGAAACCCCAGCGCCGCATGTAAAAATCTGACGACTTCTTTTGTTGACGGCAGGTCATATACACTCAAGGCTGCTTCGTCGACCAGATGGCTACGGCTGATTGTGGCGTCGTCCGTGAGTGGTACCGTCCACAACCCAGCTGTATTTCTGCACCCTTGGAGCACAGGCGGTGAGGTTACTGTGAGCCGAAAGCTATCGGCGTCATGCACTGTGACCCCTTGTTGGTATGGGTGAAATATTGTCGTGTATCCGTTGTTTGCCAGTGGACTAACGCTCATTAAGGCCTGCGTTTTCAATCCAGGTACCACAAGCGCCTCCCGTGCCCCTTTGCGCAGCGTGCTGAGGGTAAGGAGTCCCGTCGAGTGTGCTGGCATGAGACCTCCGTCTGCAGCTCTGACGAGTTTGTTTGATGTCCCGGTGAGTTGTACATCTTTTGCTGATTGGACGAATGAACTTGTTGCTCCGGAATCTAACAACGCCTCATCGGCAGATTTATTTGTCCGTCGCATTCGCCATCGGTCCACGCGTCGTATCCATTTCATTGTAGTTTTGGATGGGAGTGACGCTGCGATGCTACAATCAACTCTGTTGCGTACTTGGTGTTGCGTGTCAATATTTGGCGGTGGAGGAGAGAGTCCGGTGGTGACGAGGTAAGGGAAACCTTTTGTTAGTTTATCGAGATCAACCTTACCCGGCCTCCATTGCTCGGACTTCTCCTCCGCACCCCGTCATTCGTCCTTCTTGTCGTTGCCTGCCTTCTTTTTGCGTTCGGCAACCGGCTTCCAATTCTTAGGACGTTTAGATGCATTCTTTTCCAGCTCCCAACAGTTGTCGGGCTTGGCATGGCGAAGGTTACAGTGAGGACATTTTGGATTCGTGGCTTGGGTTCCCGATTGTGTGCCTTGTTGCTTGTTGGACATGGCTTCGAGAGATGCTTTGAACATGTCCATCATCTTTTCCATTTGCGCGTTGTTCTGTGCCGTGACCGCATTGACAATTTCTGCCATGGCCAAGGCATTGAGTTCAGCTTCCTCGTCAGCCGTGGCATTTGCAAGTCCACGCCCGGACGCTTTTGCCGTTTGTTTGTCGCGCTTTGTTCGTTTGGCAAATTCTTTTTGAATGTACACTCGAAAAGCTGAAAGAGTCTTTGTCGCCGTGGGTTTAGCTTCCCAGAGCTCGAGTGCACTGTCGAATTCGCCTGACTGTTGAAACCAGCATAAGGCGGTTGCGAGTCTCAGTTCATGTTGTGCCGGAATGCCTGCCTTCACTAACTGCTTTTCGATTTTGTCTTGTCGTTCAAAAAGAGTGGTAGGGGCTTCGACTTGATCCCAAGGCTTGAGGAGCTCAGCTTGGAGTTCGGTTACATCCATGAAATCGATGGTTCCGCCAACCGCTTCAAGGTGCGTGAGGATATCAATTGGCAACAAATGATTGAACCCAACGTGTGGATTTCGTATTTCAGATATCCATTCTTCGTCAACCGCGCCCACAATAGCCTTGCGCGCCCAACTTGTCACACCGAGTTGCATTTCATATTCTCTGATTTCTGCTTTGTGCTCAGCAATTTGTCTTTCGCGCACGACCGCATCAGTGTCAACTGTCGTGGGATAAGGTCCAGGGTTGGTCAAGATATCGTACGGCGTGTTGTTGTGCGAGAATGTCGTGTACTCAGTTGTTGGAATGATTAAGCCGATGTGTCCATGTCGTCCTCCGCCATTAAGGGTTGGGATACTTGCAAGGCCCTCGGATAACTCCAATTTGAGTTTTGTGATCGCTTCTTCACTCGGTTGACCGTCGATTTTGGTGATAAACTAGTCTTTGAGACTTTCTTCTACATCTTGTTTGATTCCCATGATTGTGATTGCTGTGCTTTCGAATCGTTTGATTGCCTGAAGGAATTAGTTACGATTGCTAGACAGCGGCAATGTCAAGTGATTACGTGAACAGATCGTAACTAATTTATGAGCTACTTTCACTAAGACTTGAATTGTCGTTGGTTGCGAATTTCGAAAACTTGCAGAAATTCATAAAACCTCGAAATAAAAATATAAAAGATAAAAATCTTTGCGCATTGCACTACTGGATACATAGTAGCCTATAATCACATATAGGCGGTCTAGCAATGTTAGGTAAGTTACCAAGCATATTATTTAAAAAATAATGGATATTTACCCTTTGCCTGTATTGTACGGTACCTTATGGTAGATCGATAACAGGAATATCATAAAACATTTTGATGATATTGACGCCATCTTTTTCAACAGTGCAAAATAACCACGCTTTTTGTCTCAGCACAAAACTCGGATTCGCCAATATATCATAAAAACTTTTATGATGACCATGCTGGGATTACGGAATTTTATGATATTGAGGGATGTTTTGTGACACGATAACGCTCCCTTCAAGTTTACAGAACCATTGTTGTATGATTAAAATGATAATTATTTGTGACTAATGTTCCCTTCAAGTTTACAGAAACATTCTTGAAAATATTGTCATACGTTATACAAAAGATATAACTTTAAAGGTAGACAGATATTAAAACATCATGACTACCCATGTAAGTCCAAGCAAAATGAATTATTTACAGGTAAGTTCACATCAACTTAATGGTCAGTACCTGTTTTGGCAAAAAGCAAAAAACTGTCTCACTGGAGAAGAAGGAGGAGGAGAAGGAGAAGGAGAAGAAGGAGAAAACGGCTCAGTTTCCAACACAACTAAGATTTTAAAAAAATCTTGATAAACTAAATTTTTTTTAAAAATCTTGATAATTATCATGACATAACAGCATGGAAAATGAATATATATTATCAAGACACAATTCAAACATGAATAGGCAAAACAATGATCAGCATGGCAACAACCCCAAAATAAAGTGCATTTTGTGCAAGCTTTCATTTTGCCTGAAAATTGATATCATTTCATGGTGGATTTGGTATCATAAACTTTTACATGAAGGCTACACTTCAAGTTTGGTTGAAGTTTTGTGCCATAAAGTATGTTGATTAACTTATACTGTACTTGGAATGTGAAAGGGTGACTGTGAGGTTTGGTGATATCATAATCTGAGTGGTATGTGGAGAAAAAGAGCATCCATGTATAGTCCTAAAAGTAAGATATTATATTTGGTGTCATCCAGGAGCTTGATGCTCACATATATATCTTTGGCATCTGTATAGTTGCATCCATTATCAAATCAAAATTTTCACAATGCTTTAGAAAACAACAGATAATCATTCCATTTGATCATTGTATCTAGTATGTCAGTTCATGAGATATTATGGCAGAAGTAATGTTCACATCAATCAAACAGAATTTGATGGATGCCTCGCAAGTGAGACAACAGAGGACTTCGAAAAGTAGACAGGAGAGAGATTTTGAGTAACAACGGATGTCAAAGGGCAATAAAGAGGTAATCAATTGTCATAAAGTATAGTATGCGCATATTAACTTATATTGTACTTGGTATGTGAACTATTGTGACTGTGACACTCAGTGGTATCATAATCTGCAAGTGGTAACTGGAGAAAAGTGAGCATTCCAAAAGAGTAATATCATATTTTTGTCATCCAAAAGCTTAATGCTCCCTTATATCTTTGGCATCTGTATAAGTTGCAACCAAAATTGCATCAAGCTGTGACTTCATTTCACCCCAGTGACTATACCTTTGACAAGTCTGGGTATCATGTACTACTTGATACTGTAGTATAGGAACAATCACAGCTAATGGGACTAGTAAGCAACCTAATAATATGTATTAACCCCCTTAAAAATCAACCAAGCTAGACACAACACTCAAGATTTCATGCATAGAACAAATCCTGTAAATGCATCTAGGACCATAACCTCCATCCTTCTCCAGTTTTACTTCCTCATAAGAGGAACCTGATTTTTTCATCATCCTTACCAAGAAACGAATATTTTTTACCTTCTTATTCCAAGCAAACTTTTTTGTATCCACACAGATGTACCATTTATTGTAATATTTTGCAAAAGGACACAATACCCTGTAGTTCTCAAGTGTGACAGTTTCTCCTCTTTTACAGTGCAATTGAATCAACACATCCCTCTCAATGAAAAGTTCCTCTTCCTCAAATTCATTCCTTTGATCTCCATCCTTCACTTGCTTTGATGAATTTTTCCTGACCTTTGAACCCATCCATCTTTGCTGAAATGACTTTTGCTTTGTATCAAAAAGCAATGAACCCTTCTCTAACCGACCTAGATCAAGAAGTTCCATCACCTTCAGACAAGACTTCCTCACATCATCAGGACAAGAACTGCCTAACATTTCTTTAATTGCTGATAAGATGCAGTCACCCTTGCTTCCAACATCACCAAAGAAATTACTTGCATGCAACTGATCCAATGAAATTGCCTCAAGGCCCAAGTCAGTATCATCATTTAGTTCCACATCAACACCCATCTCTAACTGACTTACAACCTGTGGGCTACTTTCCAGAAAAGTGTTGAATGCAGTAATTACACTGTCCTCCTTTTCCATCCTCATTTGTGAATCTATGCCTTCTTCATCATAGGAATTACTGCCATCATCATTCTCATCATCATCTGGAGCAGAAGCAGGAGGAGAGTCCCTATTGTCCTTAGGAGGAGGTTTGAAGTAATTAACAACAAATGTGGACAAATCTGCAGGATTATTGAGTATTGTTGTTACCAAGGGAGTAAGACCATTTCCTTCTTCAACACCAAAAATTTTGAGAAATGGTACCATCCAAGAATTCACAGCATTGATCACTCCCTGAACCTCATCCCAAAGCTGATCAACTGCTTCCTTGTTTTCATCTACATCAACAGGACCACCTGGTGGTTTTGTTGTTGCAGCACTTTTTAGATTGTCCACAAACTCACGAAATGTTGACAAGTATATAAAGTACCTTTCAAAGTACAGTTGCTCCTTGCAGTCAACAGTCCACTTGTATAAATGGCATCAGAACGAATTTTTGACTTGTCAACAATTCTTACCAACTGCTCTAGGTTGAAATCACTCTGAATGACACGCCAGCAACCATATGTGTGTTCATTGGCCTCAGAGGTCATCCTTCTTGGTTGTGAAACATCACTCCGAGTAACTAGAAACAACAGTGACAGTGTTTCCAACAACATGTTTCTCTTGTTTGGCAGCATGGTATGTCGATTCTCTTTGTTCCCTGATGTCTGAAAACATAGAAACCACACTGTAGACATGTAGCTCATTACTGCACGTTCTCTCCAAGATGCAGATTTTGCATTTACTGCATAGAGCCTCATTCTCATCATTACCATGGTAACTATCAGAACACCAACATTACCAGCATCTGGTGAGTCCTTATAAATGACTCTCTTCACTGAGTCATAAGAGAAAAGGCGCAGAACAACAGAATCAGATGCATAATCCTGCGGCCTAATCAACTCATGAGCAACTCCAGCATCCAATAGAAGCCAAGGGTCAATGACATAATGACCAATAACAGCAGCACATGAACCTCCAAATTGCTGATACCGTCCATTTTTTGCATTGTGGTTTGGGTCGGGAAGTGCACATATATTGCTAGTCCCAGACAAAAAGTCCAATAGAGTTTGCTTATTCCATTCCACTTCACATGAAACTCCATCAGTGGATTGATTCAAGACAACACAATTTCCCACTGACTGGGATGCCTGTTGACATAATTTCATGATTCTTTTTCCAAAGTCATTCCTTTCATTGACTGTTTGAGCATTTCCTGCCAAAACAAGATAGGGGCACATCCCCACTGGTGTGTCTTGAAAAGAGACAACAGCAACCTTCACCTCATCAGCAACAGTTCCAAATTTACCATCAAGACAGTCCTTTATTATTGCATTCACTTCATCAATTGATTTACCGGCAACATTAATGCAATTGTTAGGATGCACCCCTCCAATAATTGCATTTAGTTGGGATGAATATTGAAATGTTTTCACCAGAACTGTTGCATCTATGCCTACAGAATATGCAATTCGCTTCTTGCTCTCATGAAACTTCTCTCTGATGGCTCTAACACGATTCTCAATTATAGAAATGATTTCTGAATCTTCAAGGTTGATAAAAGGCGGAGATCTACGACCTGAAATGCATTTTCTAGCATGTCGATGAGTCATACACATGCCAAGATTACCTGACACAAACTCATATGCATGCTTATTTCCAGATGCAGCCAAAGATATAAAGAAATTTCGCACTTTATCATCATACCTTGCATTCTTCTTGCCTGCCATTTTGGTAACCAATGCTTTCAGAAGCAATGTAACTAAGCTATCTTGTATCCCGTGTTCATTTGACTTGTAGAGCACAGCAAATTGCTGAATGAAATTATCATCAGATGGGATGTTTCCACCTGAAAGCTTACAGATTTGATCTTTTGCAGGGCTGTTTTCGATGGACTTGTAGTACTCCATTTGCAACTTGACATGATGTTTAAGGTCCATACCATGTAGATTGAACCACTTAGGTTCTGTTCTGATGAAACTACACATGAAGGAATAGTCAGTTGATGTCAATTCAACACGGTTGACGATTTCCATAGCAGTTCTAAAATTGACACCTCTTCGTTGTATCTGCTCCTTGATCTTGTAAAGCTTCTTGCTATTCCTGCGGATGGTAAAGCATAGCTCACATTGATATGTTTTGTCACCACGAATAGTACCAGCAGTACCAAAACATGCTACATCACGAACTACACACCATTGGCCATATGAACCAATCTGGAATGAGCAGTCACTATCCAGAGCACCATTCAAGCTGAGTGCTTTCAGATTAATTTGAAATTCCTTATTCCTAAATTTAGGGACAATCCCTTGGCAGGTAACAGGTTCAGACCGTGGTAAGGTACCAATAGTTAATATCTGTGTTGGTGCTGTAGTGAATGACTCATTGCAACCTGATGCAGAAGCAGAAGACTCGTTCTTGCTAGCTGATACAAACAATTGACTTCCTGTCTTGTCCTTCTTTGGGAAGAATGCCATAACAGATGTTTGGGTTTTTGATTTCTGGGCCAAGAAATCCCGTTCTATTTTGGTCAAAGCATCATTACCTGCATGCATTTTTGACTTTTCTTTCCTTGGTGCTGGACTATTTATGGTGATCGGTACAATGAATTTGTGGGGTTTATTTACCATGGTGTTTCGAGTTCAGACTGGTCGATAACGGTTGGGGATGAACTCGAGCTGTTGACCGTCATGGTTGAACGTTGTGAAGGAGATGATGGTGAGACCTTGGTTGACTGTCACATACTTGTCACATAAATAAAAATTCATGTCTTGCTATGCCGCAAAAAAGCAAAACCTGTAATTGTGACGTGTGATACAAGTACAATAGCAAAAAATCAATATGGTGACGTGTAATTGTGCTATTACATTACATGTATTTAAATCAATACAAATAATGCAAAGTCTCAAGACACTCCATACATGATGTAGAAAGACACTTGAGCTACACCTGAGGCAACCTCAAGCAGCAGTTGAGATCAGGTTTATTATTGAAAATCATCACCAAATTGCCTATTGCCTCTGCCTTCATGAAATTTCGTATAATGTAGGATTGTCCTACTCCCTTTGGACTAGAAAATAAGTAGACTTCAATTGAATTGGTTGTCCGTCGAATTTGAATAATTCGCGAGGCTACTTTTCAAAAGGGTTTCGATCAGAGGTTGCAAACCATAGATAAACCATAATAGAATTGAATAAAAATACTCATCAAACTCCATAGGATAGCATCCCCATGAGACAAACAGCTTGTGATTTGTGTCATTGCTTTGCCTTTGCAGTTGAAAAAAATTAATCGGGTTTGTAGCAGGGATGTAGGCAGCGATGGAGATGTCTTCCTCATACACATGTTTCCATTACTGTAGACATGAATGATTTTCTATGGACCTTCAGTGTAGACATGAATGATTTTCTATGGACATGGACCTTCAGTGCAAGAATTGAGCTTGGCTTTCCTTTTGAGCTCGTACTTCTTTCGTACCAAAGAACAAAATCTCCAATTTCGTAGGAGTGTGGCATGCTAGTCTTGTTCTCCTTTTCATTGTTGGCAATAGCTCGTTGTCTGCACTGAAATTTTCTTGATCTTGAGGATCCCTTTTGATTGGACTTTCCATTGGGACTTATGAGACTGGTTTCTTGAACTGTTCAATTTCCTGATGCTGTTCTTCTGTGCTCACTCATTCACCATCATTGTTATGTTTCTAGTCAAGAGACCCCATCTATTTTGATCAATTGGACTAGAAAATAGGTAGACTTCAATTGAATTGGTTGTGTTGGTTGACCTAGAACAATTAATGAGACAACTTTTCCAAAGGGTTTCAATCAGAGGTTGCAAACCATAGATAAACCATAGTAGAAAGCACATATGATTGTCAAACTGCAGAGGAAAGGGATGACAAGCAAACTCTCCAGTGATTGAGATCAAGGCTCGTTATTTTTGACATGGCCCTACAAGCAGCAATACCAAATTGACTCCAATGTAAAAGACAAGCAAAATTGTTGCATCAAAATGCATTATTATTGAAGCTATCCTCCAATCATCCAGAAATCACCTCCGCTGCTTTGTCCTATTCTCTTTGGACTAGAAAATAGGTAGACTTCAATTGAATTGATAGTTGTTTGAACAAGAATAATTCATGACGCTATTTTTCAAAAAGGGTCTTGATCAGAGGTTGCAAACTGTAGATTAATCCATAGTAAAATCGAATGTAAAAATAGTTGTCGAACTGAAAATAATACGCTTCATGAAATTTTGAATAATACAGAAAGACAAGTGAACACAATTGCTCCTTGAACTTGAGCAAATGATGATTACATGCGTGTTGATTATGCTGGATCTATCTGAGGTATAGCTGATGCAAAAATTTGACAAACAATATGGTGGTAAAGATTTTCTTCATTATATGAGTTCTAATTTATGTCAAAATGCAATCCCATTCTTGCTATCCTCCAATCATCCAGAAATCACCTCCGCTGCTTTGTCCTATTCTCTTTGCACTAGAAAATAGGTAGACTTCAATTGAATTGATAGTTGTTTGAACAAGAATAATTCATGACGCTATTTTTCAAAAAGGGTTTTGATCAGAGGTTGCAAACTGTAGATTAATCCATAGTAAAATCGAATGTAAAAATAGTTGTCGAACTGAAAATAATACGCTTCATGAAATTTTGAATAATACAGAAAGACAAGTGAACACAATTGCTCCTTGAACTTGAGCAAATGATGATCTCATGCGTGTTGATTATGCTGGATCTATCTGAGGTATAGCTGATGCAAAAATTTGACAAACAATATGGTGGTAAAGATTTTCTTCATTATATGAGTTCTAATTATGTCAAAATGCAATCCTATTCTTCCTTTTTGTCTCATCAGTCACGTATAATATATTAAGCACCTTCAGTATCACCTCCACCCCCCACTGAAGGCACTTTCACCTCAGGTATACTGCCGGTAGGACGCGTCTCTTCCTGAAAATTTTCAACTCTCCTTCTGTGTCCATATTTGTGGTTTTGTCCATTATGTATTCACCCCTTGGATTGTGACCAGAGCTGGCATGATCTGCTGGCACGTATGCTAGAGAGATCTGCTTCCTTGTATGTTAGTGATGTTTATTGGTTAACGGTTAACGGGTGGCTTTATAGTTTATAAGTGAGATGGTCAAGCATAACTCCTTGTTCTGGCTGAGTTTGTCCCTATAGTGCTTCACAGCATACCTCTGATTAGTAATCATTGCTTTCTATTGCTTTATGATGAGTTTAGCCACCATGTGAAGCTGTTTTCTGATGCTGGTGCTCTATGCTTCCTCTCCTCAAAATGGTTTTGATGGCTCATGAAGTAGGGATCTCTTCCTTTGCTACCTTGGAAGGCTAAAATATTTCTGTTGAAAGCACAATTTTGGCGGACTGTACCAGTCCCTATGTAGATTTTCACGCCAGAGAAATGTGTATATCGTCCTTTTTGTTTTAGGTGTCAGATGTGTCAAACCCTCTGTGGGATAGTGTTAGGATGGAAAGTTGTCAGTGCTGACCCTGCCATTCCTCTTCATACCCCTCCGACATCTAATCAACCACATGGGCCCATTGCCGCGTCCTGTCAGAGCAACAGCCCTGCTGTCAAAACAAGAATCAGGTCCATTGCTGACCTGGTTGGTGAGTTCTCTCATTTTTTTATTTTCAACTATTCAATTGAAAGTTTTCAGTGCTGATCCTGCCCTTCCTCTTCACACCCCTCCCACTTCCAATCAACCACGTGGGCCCATCGCCGCGTCCTGTTAGAGCAACAGCCCTGCTGTCAAAACAAGAATCAGGTCCATTGCTGACATGGTTGGTGAGTTCTTCCATTTTAGTTTTCTTTCATTTTCAGCTTTTTAATTGAAAGTTGTCAGTGCTGACCCTGCCCTTCCTCCCCACACTTATAATCAACCACATGGGCCCGTCGCCGCATCCTGTCAGAGCAATAGCCCTGCTGTCAAAACAAGAATCAGGTCCATTGCTCACCCATCTGGTGAGTTCTCCCATTTTTTTATTTTCAACTATTTAATTGAAAGTTGTCAATGCCAACCCTGCCCTTTCTCCCCACACCCCTCCCACTTCCAATCAACCACATGGGCCCGTCGCCGAGTCTTGTCAGAGCAACAGACCTGCTGTCAAAACAAGAATCAGGTCCATTGCTGACATGGTTGGTGAGTTCTTCCATTTTGGTTTTTTATTTTAAACTAGTAATTGAAAGTTGTCAGTGCTGACCCTGCCATTCCTCTTCACACCCCTCCGACATCTAATCAACCACATGGGCCCATCGCCGCGTCCTGTCAGAGCAATAGCCCTGCTGTCAAAACAAGAATCAGGTCCATTGCTGACCTGGTTGGTGAGTTCTCTCATTTTTTTTATTTTCAACTATTTAATTGAAAGTTTTCAGTGCTGATCCTGCCCTTCCTCTTCACACCCCTCCCACTTCCAATCAACCACGTGGGCCCGTCGCCGCGTCCTGTCAGAGCAATAGCCCTGCGGTCAAAACAAGAATCAGGTCCATTGCTGACCTGGTTGGTGAGTTCTTCCATTTTAGTTTTCTTTCATTTTCAGCTTTTTAATTGAAATTTGTCAGTGCAAATCCTGCCCTTCCTCCCCACACTTATAATCAACCACATGGGCCCGTCGCCGCGTCCTGTCAGAGCAACGGCCCTGCTGTCAAAACAAGAATCAGGTCCATGGCTCACCTTGTTGGTGAGTTCTCTCATTTTTTTATTTTGAACTATTTAATTGAAAGTTGTCAATGCCAACCCTGCCCTTTCTCCCCACACCCCTCCCACTTATAATCAACCACATGGGCCCATAGCAGAGTCATGTCAGAGCAACAGCCCTGCTGTCAAAACAAGTCCATTGCTCACTTGTCTGGTGAGTCCTCCTATTCTTTTATTTTCAACCAGGTTAATTTAATTGAAAGTTTTTCGTCTCACACTGTCATTCCTTCCCACACCCCTCACACAATAAACTGTCTTCTCATAAAAATCATCAGGTCCACTGCTCGCCTTGTTGGTGAGCTGTCCCATTTCCTTTTTTCTTACACTATTTGATTTAAAGTTTCCTGACCCTCCATTCCCCTTACACACCTCCATGCAGTATGACTAGCCGCTATAACAATATAATCACTCAATAGCAGCATCATTTGTACCAACCTCTGTCTGTTTGAAAGCGAACATGTCTTCTGACAGCAAGGAAGACACTGAAGTTCCTTCATTGCAACATGGAGATGTAAGTGAAGTACTTGCTCCCAGGCAGCTGCTGCTCAATTTCCGGCCCTCAAGACAATATGGGAGGATCAGTATTGTCAGCAATGCAACGTTGACAATGACAATGGATGGGAGTGCCTAAGTTGTGGTCGGAAATTCAAGCCGGTGCATCATACACGTGCCGTTGACCAGTACACCAAGATTCCTAGTCAAGGTGTCAAGGTTTGCACTTCTGCCATCCCTGACCATGAATTCCAGAGGTATCTCAATCTCTGGAATCAGACCAAGAAAAGGAAGACTGAGCTCACACTGGTTATGATGACCATCATTGAGGACAAGGAAGATAAGTTAGCTTCATCCACCAATAAACGTATCGAATCCTGCAACAAGATACCCAAGATCTCCACCAAGATGCGAAGGTTCTATGACACTGTTGGAGTGACCAAGAGTAACGTTCCTTCAGGTCAGGCCCCCATTGACACAGCATTTGATATTCTCAAGCAGTCTGACCTTGCACAGATGAATGATGCCAGGATGCACATGGCAATTGCAACCTTTTTTCACGAGAACAACCTACCAGACCAAGCAGTCAACTCAAGTTCTTTCAAGGTCATGATCAAGTACGCCCGTATGGTCGGCGCTTCCTACAAACCTCCCTGTAGGCAGGACATTGGAGGAACATTGTTGGACATAAACCACAAGAATATCATTGAGAACAACAAGGAAGTACTCTGCCATGAAGCAGACATATTTGGCCTCACCTGGTTGAGCAACGGGGCAACAATTGCTCACATGCCATTAATTAACATTTTTGGCCTTTGTGCCAACACTCCACCAACTTGTGTGGGAATTGAAGACTGTTCCGGTCACATGTCCCGGGGCCGCAAGAAAGATGCGGTTTATATTGCATCCCTTTTGGAGGAAGTCGCCCTGCCATATGATCCTGACTGGTCCAGAACCACCACCTTCTGGTTTGATGGGGCAGGTAATGTGCAAAAGGCGGGAAGGATTTTGGAAGTTTTGTTCCCTCGTGCCTATTCACTCCATGAAGGAGAGCATGTCATATATCTCTTCTTCAGTGACATTGCGAAACTGCACAAAATCAAGGTACGCTTATGAGTTTTGCTTTCGTTTTTGAGATGACACATAACTATAGTCCCTTTCAGATGCTTATTCTGAAGTGTTCCAGGCTCTATAACACATTTGGATCAGGTGCCATCCATGGGATATATGCCCAATTCATGGCTCAGTCAACTATCTTCAACAATGGTAAAAGGATTGGGCTTCTGCAGGGGGCAAGTACCTGTTTTGAACGTGGTTCTATGCCATGATGCAAATTTGGAGGTTGAAGAGTGCTCTGCTGTCTACTGTGCATCAGGCAGCTTTCAAGGAGTTAGCCAAGACAGATGTGATTCGTGCCACGATAAGGATATTACAAATCCAAAGTTCTTCAAGGCACTATATGTCTTACTCCGTGCTGTGTTTCCCACTATTAGAGCACTGCACTATTGTGATAAGGGTAAGCCATGCATGGACAAGATCTTTTTTCTAACTTATCATGCAAGGGGAGCTCTTGAGCGTTCAAAGGAATTGCTGAATGTTGAGGAATTGTTTAACTTCAAGGATGATCCTATGTTAGATGCAGAGGCAGCCGATGCGTATGGGAATGCCAGTGGACAAGAGAATGAGAGAGTCCTTATTTTGTCATGACATTGACATGAGTTTGCTAACATTCCATTTCTAGTGAGAACACTCAACAGCCTCAGAATGATGAAGAAGAAGTCGAGGACGAATTGGATGTGTTGGAAGATGATGATCCAGATGTGTTGGAGGGTCTGACCTGAGCCGAAAATCGTCGTAAAAAATATCACGCGAAAATTATAGGTAGTTTCGACAGGTGTCGAAGAATTGATTTTATGAGCTATATTTTGTGCTATTGTGAGGATGGAAAGGCAGTGGAACTGCATTCCAATCCAAACGATGCAAACGATCATGGTGTAGGTTTCTACACAATATGGTATGTTCATACCCTTCTGATAGATGCTTAGATCTTACTTCAGAGTGTTCTCTTGTTTGGGGTTCTGAACTTCCATGTTGGGGAGTCCATGCCGCCGGGAGGTGGACTCTCCTACTTGGGGTCCTGAGAATGCTCCTATTTAGGTTTTGTACCCAGGGGTACAAAAAAGGCTGATTCATGCTCTATTTAGGTTTTGTACCCTAGGGTACAAAAATGGCTGATTCTTGGCCTATGTCACTCGCCCCCACGAATGGAGTATCAGGTAAAAAAGGAACCAAAAACCTAAGTGTTTTTAGGTGAAAAAAATGGGTTCTCATGAGAGTAACAATAACGAACTAAAGAGTTTGTTAAACATGTGTAACGAGTAAGTGTTGTTTGAAGAGGGAGAGTCCGTTTTTGTCGTTTTGAAACTGACAGTAAATACGGTTTTAAGTTTGGTTGTTAAAAAAAGGTGTAACTCTTCGTATATTCAGTCTTTCTGATTTGGTTCCGCGTTGAATCCTGATGGTGCCATTTGTATGAACTGATGTGATAGTCCAAGGATCACTTTCATATCTACTTTCACCTTTGCGGAGTATACCATCTTTTCTAAGAAGTACTTGATCACCAACTTTGTAGTCCCAATCACGACGTGAGCTATTTTCTCGTTCTGTGTTTTGGTCTGTTTGGTGTTGCCTATATTCTCCAATTTTATTCCAGTCGGCCAGGAAGGGGATGTCGAACAACATGTCCCGTCCAAAGATGGCTGCACCTGGGGAGGCTTTTAGTACTGTGTGGTATGTTGAGCGAATGGCCCAAGCGACGTTCGTCACGAACTTGTCTATATCGCTTGTCTCTACTGAAGGGGCCATGTCTATTTCAGCTGTTCGAGCATAGATGATATCACCTGATGCACTCGTTCTAGAATTGCATTCGCTTGTGGATTCTTGACACTGGTAGGCTTACTCGTGATCCCATATGAGTCACATAGGGCTTTGAAGTGAAGTTTGAATTCGCTTCCATTGTCATAAATTATGTATTGACAACGTGGATACCTACTAAACCAGGTCTTGTTCACTAAGTTGCTGATCATTGCTGATGACTTATCAAAGTATGCTAACTTAGGTTCCTCATGGGTCTTTTTACCCTTCCGCCCTTTTGTATCCAGGGGAATAATCGCCTCAGTGATTACCGGTAGTTCAACTATTTCAAACCAGCTAGAAGCTGGGTCAATCATAGTCAGACACATGAAATCAATTACTGTCCCATCTTTACCTTTGATTGTATACGGGCCAATAAGGTCCACACATAGTACATCCCAAGGGTTTGTGATGGCGAATTTAGTAGGGAGTTTCCGTACTTATGCTTATGCCTCTTGTTGACTTGGCATGCATGACAGTTTTTGACATATTTACGGACGGTATTTCGCATACCTTTCCAGTACATCGCAGCACGAAGGGTTTCTTCGAGTCTAGTGTGTCCAGGGTGCTGTAGATAGTGGTGGTACCAACTAACTGCACGGTGTTGAAGATTTTTCGGAATGACCATTTTTCCTTCCTTACATAGGAGATGTGTACTTTCGACCAATTGTGTCGAGTACTGGTCTTTCAACGTCTTCAAGCTGGCATCAAGCTTTTGTGCTTCTGCAATCTCTCGTACTGTTAACGGGTAGATTACATCTTCTTCGCTGCGGTTTGCAAATACCAGATTCATTTCCTCTTGGTATGCAGAGGTGTCTATCGCACTCTCTTCTTGCATGGTGTAATGACACCAGCATTTGGTGAACGTCATCCAGTTCTCGTGCTCACTCGGCATTGGTCCGATGTCTAAGCGAGAGATGGCGTCGGCAACAGTGTTATGTATGCCTTTAATGTAAACAATTTCGGGCCAAACTCCTCGAGGAGCAATCTCCATCGGTAGACACGGTCAGAGGTTAATCCGAGGGCGTCTTGGATTAGATTTTTATGGTCTGTGTAGACTTTTAATCTTTGTCCCCACAACATGCCTTTGAACTCCTTGAGTGTTTCCACTATGGCCAGTAGTTCTAGTTCGGTCACGCTGTACTTCTGTTGCGTTGTCGACAGCTTCCTGCTGAAGAACGCAAGGGGCCTATTACCCTGGGTGATAACTGATCCTAGTTGTTTAGACGAGGCATCAGTATATATCTCAAATTCCATTGAATAATCGGGATAGGCTAAGACTACATCCTTGGCAATTGAAGTCTTAACGTCATCGAATGCTTTTGATGCACCGTGTCCCAGTACCATGGACGTTTTTTCGTCTTGTTGGCTCTGGTGACCTTGGTGTGACCGCACTCTCCTACCAGTGAGGTGAGTGGGGCAAGCACTTCGCTGCGTCTTGCCCAAAGATCTCTATAGTACTGGACCATGCCCAGGAACTTACGGAGGTCTTTGACATTTTTCGGCGATGAAATCGCGAGAATCGCTTGTACCTTTTTCTGCTGTGGTTTAATCCCTGTTCGTGTGAGGGTATAACCTAGATATTCTGTTTCAAAGGTGCAGAATGACGACTTTCGGGCGTTGATTCGCAAGCCCGCCTCGCGTAGCCTGGTAAGCACCATTTTCAATTTGTCAAGGTGGTCTTCCAGGTTTGCCTTTGTGATGCATAACAAATCATCAAGGTAAGCTCGTACGAACTCTAAGGCTCCCATTAGTGTTGACATTTTTGCTTGAAAGATGTCTGGTGAACCTGCGATGCCCATTGGCAAACGGAGGTAAGAATACTTGCCCCATGGGAAAATGAGGGTACATATTTTGGATGAATCGGGATCCAGTCTAATGGTATAATAACCCATGTTTAAATCTAGGGTTGTAGCATAGGTAAATCCTTCTAGCTCTTGCAGGACTGTACTGATTTTGGGTAATGGAAACGGCTTTCGGACTAGTCGTTTATTTACTTCTCTAAAATCAGTGAGAAAGCGTACAGTTCCGTCTTGTTTTCCAGTGATAAATGATGGTGACGCCCATTCCGATTCGGGCTGAAACTCTACCACTCCCAGTTCGCATAATCTATTCAGTTCTTTGATAGTTGTTTCTTTGCGAGATTTTGGTACTGGGTATGCCTTGCCATGATATGGCTTTGCGCCCTCCTTAAGTTCGAAGGACACAGGCTCTGTGTTCCAATCACCTAGTGTTCCGTCAAAAGTTCCTCAAATTCTGTGAGTAACTCCAGCAACGAGTTTTGGTCTTGGAGACTTAGGTGAGTACAATTGGTGCTAACAATTGATTGGAGGTCTGCCTTTTATAATTTGCATCTAGGATTTTAACTACCCGCTGTGTCGCTTCCTGCGTACTTTGCGGTTCATTTGCCATGCTGTTGTTAACAGCCCAGGCTTTATCCAAGTTTGATGAGGTCAGACTATTGATGTCTCTCATTGGCAAAATGATGTGATCAATGGTTATTTCTTTTGTTCGAAAATCTAGAACAATTCCGAGCTCTTTCATGGTTTGACATCCAAGAATGAGGTCGAACGCTGGCTTAGCCATCTTTTTCTTATCATACTCTACTACGTCAGGAGTCACTGTGTACTCCTTACTGTTCGAATACTCAAAGAACTTTAAGTTGACTTCGCTCCTTCCTTTGGTTAGGAAGCTCCCATTCGACGTGCGCCAAGACTTTGGCACCTGCCTAGTCAAGTAGGGAAAGCGTTTCTCCGTTCCTTTTGCATGGAACAGGAGATCACCATCAGATCCACTGTCTAGTAGGATCCTGATGACTGTGTTACTGGTACGACGCCCTGTAGAGTGTTCGATATTCTTACGGGCTGGATTTTCAGTCGCTTTATAGCGTGCTTGTGCTACTACAGTAGTGACCTGCCCTTCTTTACCTGTCGAAGGGGTTCACACTATTGAAAAGGTCACCCGACAGTTCGGGGTCCGACAATTCGGTTATTGTTTCACTCTGTGTAAGGTTGACTGGAAGATTTCCTAGGTCTTCTGCCAGGTTCGAACATGTCTTGTTTGAACCAGAAAATGTTATGTTGGCACGTGGGGAAGTCTTAATCGGACTAAGATAAGTGTTAATCATTTCATTACAATCGATTTTACTACACAATTTCTTAGTACTCCCCAACCCATCATCTCAAGATGAGTCTGAATCATCACTGTCGCTCATTTCGTGATGCTTACGCTTCTTTTTCCGATAGCGCGTTTCATTTTCTTGTTGGACTTGGTAAGTTTGTCGATTTTAGCGGATAGCTGCGCATAGCTACTTCCTCCTCGAGCAGGTCTCTCTAGTCCACGAGAGTTTCCATTTGGTTTTCTCCCTTGAAGCTTGACTTGGGGTCCCATTGAGTCATACTTCCGGCAATCCGGGTGTTGTGGGTGGTATGTGCGCCCCATGTTTCTTGCAGAGAGAACAGTACTTCTCTGTGCGACGTTTCTTCGAATCCGGTCACTAAAAGAGACCATCTTCTTCCTAGATGAGTCGTTAGCCTTGGCTACGGTCTTGGGTCCTTCTCCAACCTTCTCGGTGGGGTAGGCCTTCTCGATGCGTTCAAGGACTTGAGAAGTTCCCTGACACTCTGTGGTACCAAAGCTCCACTGAGCTCATATTGGTCCTGCCAGTTCCTAGGAACCATCCTGAGGATGTGGCTTGCCAAGTCGGCATCATCAAATGGCCCGCATACTTTCGTAGACTTTGCAGCCTTGGAAGAGTAAAACAGGCACGGCAAGAGTTCCACATACCCGTTAAGGCGCTGGATCCTCTGCACAAAGTCCCTGGTGGGTACCCTGTTTGGTTTCTTCAGCCCATTGCTGATGTAGAAGCGTTCTTGCTCCGCTGCATCCGTCCTGAAGGCGGTCTGCAGGTGCAACTGGACACATTCCTGAAAGGAGGTCCAAGATGCCGGGCGTTTTGTGGGATGCTCAGTCCCATACACATCGGTCCAGGGTTCGCAATTGATTTGCTCCCCAACGATGGTGGTCCAGGGCGACGGGCAGTCTCCGACAATTGAGTGGAGTACTGCAGGAAGATCGCTTGGCCAGCGGACACTAGGGCCTCACTGGTGTGGATTTTAGCAGCAGTTGCTTTGTTCCACGACTGGAGGACGGGGGAATTTTCATCCGTCCCTTTGAACTTGGCTTTGGCGCAGTGGCGCAGTCAGTTTTGCCTCAGCCTTTGCATCTGCCTTACAGGCTTCCCGTAGTCCGTGTCTAAGCCTCTCTGGGAAATTATTTCCATCGAGGTCTGGACATGGTTGAGGAACTGTTCAGGACTTCCCTCATCGAAGACGGTGACAGACAAGGTCATTTTGTTGGAGACCTTGATTTTGTTGATTACCTTCGGGTGTCCATGGCAGTGGGAATGTAGGAAATGGGTGGCTTGGACCTCCCTGAACTCCGTTCACACTCCTGTGGCTTGAGTCCTTCTGGGCTTGATTTGCTGGTCGACATCCTCTTAATTGCCTCGCCAAGGGGCGTATTATAAAACAAGGCCTTGAAGAAGGTCTTGGGTGCCCTGTTGAGGTTAGCTCGAAAAAGAATTTTTTATTTTTTATTTTTAAATTTTTCTTCGTCGGCTTTTATTTCTTGAAAGTCTTGCTCCAAGGTATTTGCGAGAATTCTCGATCACGAAATTAATCCGACTCGTAGGAATCCCGATCGCAGAAGTCGATCGCTCGAAGTTTATCGCTGATGCTCGCTGATCGCGGGATTATTTTGGAGAGCTCGTAGATCGCGAAACCGTAGGAATTCGTCGATCGCGTAGCTGATTTTGGGTAGATCGTCGATCGTGCGAAAAAAACGTATCGCTGGTGCGAAAAGTTAAAATTGCCGCTCGCGATAAAAAAATTGTTAGCGTACCTCGTGTCGGAAGGTTTGGATGTCGATGGCTTCGGTCGCGAAGGTCGCACCACGGTTATCTATAGATAGTGACCTGAGCCGAAAATCGTCGTAAAAAATATCACGCGAAAATTATAGGTAGTTTCGACAGGTGTCGAAGAATTGATTTTATGAGCTATATTTTGTGCTATTGTGAGGATGGAAAGGCAGTGGAACTGCATTCCAATCAAACGATGCAAACGATCATGGTGTAGGTTTCTACACAATATGGTATGTTCATACCCTTCTGATAGATGCTTAGATCTTACTTCAGAGTGTTCTCTTGTTTGGGGTTCTGAACTTCCATGTTGGGGAGTCCATGCCGCCGGGAGGTGGACTCTCCTACTTGGGGTCCTGAGAATGCTCCTATTTAGGTTTTGTACCCAGGGGTACAAAAAGGCTGATTCATGCTCTATTTAGGTTTTGTACCCTAGGGTACAAAAATGGCTGATTCTTGGCCTATGTCAGGGTCAGGACGCATCAAATGCTGGCCTTGGTGGGTTAATGGCTTCATCATGGTGCACAAGAAAGGTTAAGTTAGAACATGACTATGTCATAATATACTGGGCACTTAGTGTGATGCCAGAGGTTTACAAGGATGCTCAAGAGAGGATGACTGGTGATCATAGGGATGCTGTAGAACATGTGGTAAGGAAACTTTTCAAATACCCTTACACTAATCACATTCTTGAAGTTCAGGGCATGTCAGAGGACGAGATTGGGGATACATTTTGGGATGAGTTCAAGGCCTTCTGCAACAAGACAGCACCTTTCGACAAGCAAGCTTGGTGGAGCAGTCAGAGTGCCCTTTTAGGGAAGTCATACATATGGCACGAGAAATACTCGAAGCCACACACCAAGGTCCTAGGCAGATGGCTTGTCAGGCAGTTTCACCCAATCCCGGAATTGGACCATGCAAGAGGAATTGGGGTGGAGTGAAGGGAATCAAGTGTGGGAACCGAAGCTTGATGTCAGCTGAATCAATAGCTAAAAAGGCAATGGTACAAAATGCCTTGCAGATGAGAGAATTGATGCCACTGGGGCCAGTGCCATGTTCTGTGATGATGATATGAAGAGAGTTTAATATGAAACATTGTGACAATGTGCATTTTTAGAAATTTGCCCTCATTTCAATTGTTTATAGTTTTGATTTGCAGTTGGAGGATTGGGGGGTGGATCTGGAGGCACTCAGGTCTAAGGTGGCCAAACGGGTGTTCATGGCATGGGTGGAGGATTGGGAAAAGGAGTGCATGTCAGAGATTAGGTTGTTGGATAAGTACAAGGGTCTAGTGTTCTACGACAAAGATGATGAGAAGACTTACACAATTGAAAGAAAAAACATGGAATGGTATAATAAAAGCAGGAAGAGAATATTGATGGAGGATGGTATCTACTTGCAACGAGTGATGAGGATGAAATGGATACTTTCATGATTGAAGATGAATTGTGCAATCAGATTGCTGACACACCGCAGGCTGATGGGATTGAAATTATAGAGACGACAGTAGAAGATGGCAAGACTGAGGAATAGCTGTTAAATGTAGTTTCAGATTTATGTCATGTCATCTATTTGCATTTACCTATCGACTAAGAAATGCATCATTAGCCTAGTAGTAGAATAGGGGGAAGACATGTCAGAATGTCGTGTCTTTTGCATGTCTTTTAGGAAAAAGCTAAGGAAATGTCTTTGTGACATGTCGTGGTGACATTTGGCAACATGTCTGATGTGTCACAAGACATGTCAGACTGAGAGATATTTTGAGCCCTCTGGCGACATGTCATGTCTGTGACATTAGCAATACAGCTCTCTCTCGACCTCTCTCTCTAAACCTCTCTCTCGCTCAACCTCTTGACCTCTTGACCTCTTGACCTCTTGACCTCTTGACCTCTTGACCTCTTGACCTCTTGACCTCTTGACCTCTTGACCTCTTGACCTCTTGACCTCTTGACCTCTTGACCTCTTGACCTCTTGACCTCTTGACCTCTTGACCTCTTGACCTCTTGACCTCTTGACCTCTTGACCTCTCTCTCTCTCTTGACTCTCTCTCTCTGACCTCTTGACCTCTCTCTCTCTCTCTCTCTCTCTCTCTCTCTCTCTCTCTCTCTCTCTCTCTCTCTCTCTCTCTCTCTCTCTCTCTCTCTCTCTCTCTCTCTCTCTCTCTCTCTCTCTCTCTCTCTCTCTCTCTCTCTCTCTCTCAACCTCTCTCTCTCTCTCTCTCTCTCAGAACTAATGAATTTACTCCACATGTTATCCACAATCATCTCCAATGCATGATAGTGCAAAGCTTGCTTGTCATCATAAATTTGGAGAGTCCTATTGCACTTCAAAAGAATGTGATTTTGTCCATTAGAATAAGTGTGTTCTTGTTGGTGGTGTGTCTTGTGATGCAGTAAATTTCATTTTGTCAAGCAAGGAGGTTGGCATGGACTCAATGATGCTACATGATTGCATTGTAAAATGCAAAGTTCATCAGAGAAGCCAGGCAAAATATGTCAGATATGACTTTTCAAATTGTTTCATAACCTGATTTTCATCATTACCATATATTTCATTGATCCTTACAATGACTTCGTGAAAGGCATCACTTTTCTTCATTCTATAGATGCCACTCTTTGCCACAAGGACAGTATTTCTGAATCCCACCGGATGTGATGCAATTGCTTTATCTATCAAAGCAAATTGACCAGTGTGAGGAGTTGTAGCGATGGCAACAAATAGCTTTTAGACAGTGGACATTTTGCCCGTGTGGTTTTTGACAAAGACCTTGTCAATGACAAAGCAGTCAACACCATGAGCATTGTTGACAACATCTAAATCAACGACGAATACATGGTGAACTTTTTTGCTTCTTCATAGCTGTTCCCCCATAAGTCAATAGTTGCAGGATCAGGATCAAAGGCTTGAGATTGCTCAAAATGCTTCACAGAATGCGCTGTGTTCTCATGGGATGGAGATTCTGAAGCATCTTCAAAGGCAAATCATTCATTGTTCTCTGATGACATAGATTCTTGGCAAGTGCTGTCTATCTTGCAGTTAATCCACTTACTGGCAAGGTGTGCTTCCTTTGAAGTAGGCTTTCTGAGGACATGACATCTGTCCAAGAGACATCTGGATTTTTTTTGCCAGAACATAAAAGGTTTAAATCCAATATTTGGTAGCCTAGCTTGCAGTTTTGTACCTTTGGCACACTGATCCTGTCAGAACATAGGGTTGTCTATCAGAAACCGGTCGAGTTGAACTTCTTGTCTCAGAGACAGTGGTAGTAAATATATTTCACTTCTAAGGTGTGCTCAATTGCTCTTTGGTTTTGTTGAAAGTGATTTGGCTTTCTGTTGATTGATCATGTTTGTCTCTTTGGTGATAGGGACATGTCTTGCTGTCTGAAAGCAATGGCAGCATTGGTTCTTCCTTTGGCGAATACCCACCTAAGTTTGGTGCCCCAAGATTGTCCTGTCCACAAGAAAAGGGTGATCAAGATCAATGTGGCATGATTCCTATCTGACACACATTTCTCAATCCTTCAAATCATCGGTACTAGATTTTCTTTTGGTGGACATGTGTCTTTTCAAATTCGCAAAGTTTGCATCACCGTTTTCATATCTGTACATGTGCATTTTTCTGTTTGTTGTAATGCCAGAATTCTCTTACAGCTAGGGGGAAAACTGGTGTGTGATCATTCAAAGGCATGTAGCATTTGCTACTTTTGCATAAAAATAATTGGACGTCCAATACTAATTTTGTTTGACAAATTTTGACCATATATCAACGTACATCAATGAAGTCCCCTCCAACATTCAACGAAGTCCCCTCCAACATTCCTCACTAATCAATATACCATTAGAAACAGTTTTTTACCATTCCCCAATGTCTTCTCAATCAGCAAAGCATGTAACCAGCACTGCATCCATCATTTATCCATGCCAAAATCTACGACCAATGACATCTTATCCCAATCAACCACCAACATGCGCTGCCTTTGCAAACCACAATGGGACTCCCATCTATCTTGGACAGAGATATAGGAAGTGCATCTACCATTGTTGCAATGCAACTCACTACTCTCTCCTGCAGATGCAATCATGTTGGAAGTAATGCCATAGAAGTTGAGAAACAATCCATTGGGAAGGGAGGTGAGAGGATATGTGGAGTTCACAGGGGTGGAAGGAAGTATGCTCAGAGATACTTGGCAGGCTGGCAAATTGATTTCATAGGAATGACAATGTTTGTTTTGATTTTAATTCTAGGGATGATGTTCATCTGAGAAACTGAAATTTTTCAGGTACATCCATCACAATAATCAACCAAGTTGTAGACACCCAAGTGAATTCAACAGTTGCACTGAATAGGATGATCTCCACACCAACGAAGAAATATCTTCACTCTAGTTGTGAGTGCACCACACTTCTTTTTCTTCAATGGTGCTATGTTGAGCAGGCTTGTAATAGCGTTGTTACCAGTGTCAATGTTGGAGGGAAATGAATAATAATAATGTGAGTGCCAATGTTGGCATCTTAACGAAACTCAAAACATGATAATCCATCTGACTCATCATCCCTACCAATGATTTGAGGTACAGTTCTTCAACAGTCATCCTGGAATACTAGGCAAATGCATCAAACACAATGCTCAATATCAATGAGGAAAATTTTACTACTGTAACTTTTCCTCAGATTATACAGTGATGAAAGTACTGGCAAGTATTCATATTATGATGATCTGTAATTAGATGATAATGCATAACAATGATGAGACTTAGAATAATGGAGACCAGACCAGCTTTGTCTTTGAATTACTGCCATACTATTGAGAGACATGACTGATTATTGCAAGGGCAATGAAATAAATATTGTTTCCATGCATAATGTGGAAGCTGGTCCTGATGAAAATGAGAAGATCGGTGAATTCAGTTCTCGTGTTTCTCTTTTATTGTAAGATTAAATACCAATTATTTGTCTTCAGACTCTATTCCTGATTATTTCATAGTTTTTTGCCTCTGTCATGCATTCATATCACTCACATTCCAGCCCTCACCATCACTTTCAGAATTGAATCACTCCAAAAGCTCATTTTTTGTGAGATTCACTGAAATATAGCTGCCTTAAAATCATCCCAAACAATAGGGATTATACCTGATAGTATCCTGTTGATGGAACAAGCACCCATTTGTCCATGTTGCTGCATCCACCCTTTCAAGACAAGAAATGATAGGATTAGATTAGCTCCATAATCTTTGAAATTAACAAATGAATCATGAGGGCCTTCATGGTACAGGATGAACCACACCACTATGTGCATTGACTGTTAAATGAAGTGTAAGAATCAAAAGTGACACAAAAGCACTACAACTTTTGTAACCAATCATCACTGCTTTATTGAAGGGGTTGTGACCTAAGCCATTTGGATGTGATGATGATGGTTGGGTTAGACCACAGTGGAATTCTTGTGTTTTTCAGTTTCTGTCATCAACATTGTGTTGTGTTGATGGAGGTTTTGGAGAATTTTGAAAATGAAAATTATCTGGAAAGAAAGTGATTTAAGACTTTGCTTGCTTTTTATTAGCTCTTACTTAATTTGACAATAACTCGATGTTGATTGATGGAATTTTCACAATTCTGTGGATAGGATCTTGTTCTGGTCAACAGTATTCACATCTCTGTAGAATGAAAGATCACACTCTCAAGTTTTTGTGCAAGGTTTTCAATTCATTAGGCCTTTTTACACAATGAGATGGACAGCAAGTAGGTGCTAAGTTTGACACAAAAAACCATGATGTTAAGTAGCTCTTTAACATGTCTGCCTTTAAGTTTTAGCTCTGATAAGAATTCATTAAAAATGGTTTTCAAATCCATTGAAAATTTGTTCATTTCATGATAGTTTTTCTCAAAGAAATTTTTGTTCAATATTCAATAGTATGGGGTAGATTATTCTAGCAATATGTATACGTTTATGTAAGTTTATGATTTGTTAAGTATTTGTTACAAGGTCTGTCTTAGAATTACAACCATTTCTTATCAATTCGTTGGGATAAATTTTTATGACCTGTTATATTTCACAGCAGGTTGATATGAGTGTGAAATTTGAGATGTGTGTGGCATTTTCAAATCAGTCTAAATTAAAACGAATTTTAACGGATTATGGTTTTGAAGGACATCCACTTCAACATTATTTTCCATGAAGTGGCAAGTACCCATATTCAGAATAGAATGAGTCAACAAGTGGGACAGAATGTCAATTTTTACACTGTTTGTAGTCTGAGCATGGCTTAATATTTTGCCCCAGAATGGAACAATATCACTGTCCCCTTTCCTATCAACGTTTTGATTCTTTTCTTGTATTCAAAACTTCAACGGAACTTGCTTGCCAAAAACACTGAAGCAGTTGAGGCATTGGAATCACAATTATCCTCCAATGTACTGTAGAGATTCAAGTCACGTCCCATTTTCAAGCGGTAAGAATCTAGTCAAATAGTGAGGTTTCTCGGTTTTCTGATGCATTTGGGGCATTCCGTTCACTGTAAATCCTCAGAAGACAGATATGAAAGTAAAAAAGTCTCATGACCTCTTGGTCTAACCGAAACAATGCCATGTGGCAAATTTTACTGACTTGCAGCTGTCCACAGGCAAAACTCTCTTCCACCCAGTTGTTACCCCAAAATATTTTAATGCATTTCATGTGCAACTAAGTCTTGAAATCTAAAACTGCAGCCTTGATATATTGCAGCACTCTTCAACAGCGCAAATGTGTGGCATGAGGTGGAATTCAAGTCGATTCAGGGATATGGCTATTGAGCTTGTAGTTTCAATTCCAGTAAGTGGGGACTCAAGAATTTTACTAAATGGATGGCTTGGGTCCAGTCAGAGTGATGAACCATGCTAGTAAGCAAAATTGACAGAGCACCTTGGGGATCACGCCTTGTACTGCCATGTTCCATCCAAACATGAGATCAAGAGGCTCAACAATTGCAGGGTGGTTAAGATTGTGCCAATGTGGACAAAGAGCATCAAATTTCACAGAATTAGGGTCCTTCATGGTCAACATTGAGCACTTCACCCATAGACCGCCACCACTTGATGCAATTAAAGTCAACAGAGGAGGACAATTGGTGGCAGATAGCATATGAGTGCCGCTCCTTTTCTGGAGCATGTGAACATTAAAGTGTGAGAGACAACAAGAGCTTCTAGCAACATGTGCAAACCTCTTGGCAATTTCACAAATTTCCACCTAAAACTTTGAGATGCTGAGCATAATTCTGCACCATTGTTGGTGAAAAGCTTTTCTATGCAAGACAAATAAACTAGAAGATTACAATAACAATTCTTCTCTTTGATGAATTTGCCTGTTTAATCCATCTTTGTTTTATCATACTTAAACACAATTGAACCAGAGATGCCACATTTTATATTGTGGAGAGAAAAGCAATCAACATTCACGGATCAAGCCATCAAATGCCTCATCATCACAGCAAAGCACCAACCAACCAAATTACTCTATGAAACAGCACGTTCAGAAGCAACTTGAAGAGGGTGCTGTTAATGGCATCAGCCTCCCTCTCGTTTGTGTTACCTTACTTCGTCACTTCTGCAAACTCCTTGTAGCAAAATAAGAAAGTGTCAACCTTGGAGTAAAAGTCAACAGACAACAGCTTGTTAGAAACTTGTGGGCCATACTTGATGGCATCATAGACCTTGGACATGTGTGAGTAAGATGGCAATTTCCCATCTGCCTGATTTAACGACAAAAAGAAAAGGAAGATAATACATGGGGTTGGGGTTAAGACTAGTGTACGTTAGTTCAGGTCCCAGATATCCTTTTTGATGTAATACAGTTCCGGGTTCGCTTTATCTTCCAGAGAAATGATGCATGTGTACAACTTATAGATTTCACTGTAGGTTTTGGAGAGGAATTCAATACATTGGCAGATGCGGGTGCGGTGGTTGCTACGGATGCGTTTCGTCAAGCCCTGGTCAGAGGTGGTGAAGATGGCAGCAGCACGGGCGGTGAAGACTCCTGCACTGGTGACGGTTGGTGTTTGCATCATTGGTGTCATGGGTGTGCGGCAAGATGCGCCCCCCCCAGCGCGGCCTCGATTGCACGATGATGGATGATGGCATGGTGGGAGATCAGAGGCTATGGGAAGGATTAAAGGTTGCAATGGACGGAGAGTTCTTTGACAGCTACGGTGATGCTGCATTGATACTGGTGGCCGGGGGTGTTACTCAATTAATTAATTGATTATGAGAATTTGTTTACTTTGGTGGAGAGGGGAGTGATGTAGTGACAGTGGCAGTTGCATGCATGATTGAATTTTGTTTTGCCATAACACAGGTTGTTTAAAGCCGAGAATGCCTAGTAACGGAGTAAAGGTATAATATTACTACTGTCATAATATAAGTAGTATGGTACTTGTTCATAGTCTGATTCCTGGTTGATTCGCCTACCTACTCAATTGGATCCAACCTGATCCAACTTGATCCAACGCATCCCTCGGAAGTCGGCCAATGCCATTTTGATTTTTGGTTCTTGTTTCGTTATGTATTGTCGTACAAGTATTGTACAAAGCACATTATTTGAAGGCAGAGTTCATTGACGACAGGGAGCGAAATATTTGAGACGTGAACCTCCATCTTTTCATATTAACAGGCGCACATTCAAAAACGACACCTTCTCTCAAGCGCCCAAGTCATTTCACTCTGAGGCAGGTTTCACATTCCAAAATCCAACATGTCCGGAGACGCACCCGAGCAGGGCGACAAGCTCACTCCCGCAGGTAAACGCTATTGTTTTTGTCATTCCAAACGCCGCATCCGATCTCACGATCAACCTCTCACGCTCGCGTTGTCTCTCGCGATATCTCAGACTTTGACGGTGTCACCTCCCACCGACACTGCACGGATGTCCTGTGCACTATTTTGTTATGGATCATGTGGCTCTCCATGACCGGTCTTGGAATATACGCCATGCAAGAGGGCGACTATCGATTGATTTTGTATCCGTTGGATTATCAGGGCAATTTGTGCGGTACCGATTATGGGAAGGTCGACATGACGGAGTTTCCGTATTTGTATTATGTGAACGATTTCGCCGGGGGAGTTTGTGTCAAGGTAACGTTTGCTGTGGTACTGTCCACTTGGATGCGCTCGTTCGTTCTTTCGTTGCAACTTGCAAATCAAATAATGCCCACGCATCTTTCTTGACTGTAGGAATGTCCTGCCATAGAAGAAAAAGTCGACCCTTACACTCTTCTCACCTACGGTGGCCTCTACCAACCCTCCGACAGATCCATCGTCACCTCCGATCAAATATCCATAGCCGACTACTCCAACACGAACAACACGCTAGTTTGCACCCAAGAATTGTGCTATCCCGACCCCTCCGACCCAAAGACTGCGTACACCAGTTACGGCGTCAACAAGGGTCAAGGATTCGCATGGTTTGCGTTGGATACATACGAGGTGCTGTGGCGTTGCGTAGTGAGGGATGACGCGAAGGAGGCATTATATGAAATTGTCAAAACCAATGAGACGGAGAATTCAACGTCGCCAACTGATTTAGCGAATCAAATTATACCGGAGAATCAGGTTACACAAGCAGTGAAAGGTGGGTATAACTTTTGGAGTAATTTGTATGGGGATTTGTGGATGGCGAGGTATTACATTCTTGGGTTGGGGTTTGGTGCCTCATTGGTAAGAGAGATAAAAAATGACACCATTCCCATGAGCAGCTCGGCTTTTCGCATGCATTCCAGACTAACTCGATTGATCATTTGTAATTCAGATCCTCGGCTTCCTCTATTCTTTCGCTCTCCGCATCCCGGGCGTTCTAGCGTTCATGGTCTGGGCTTCCATCTTCCTTACAGTTGCTATCTTTTTCATCGCTGGATGGTACGCTTCCGAAATGGCATCGCAATGGGCTACCGCCGATCCTCCCACGTACACCCAACAGGAAATCAATGCTGCCACCTATGCCTCATATGCTCTTTACGCGGTAGGAGGGCTATTGGTGCTGTTATTTCTGTTCATGCGAAAGAGAATTCAACTAGCCATGGGGTGTGTGAAAGAGACGAGTAAGGCGATTATTACCATGCCAATAATTATTTTGTTTCCAGTGATTCAGGCGCTAGGGTTCATGGTGTTTATGATTATTTGGTCGGTGTATGCTGCAAATTTGGCGAGTATGGGAGAATTTTCAACGAATTCATTCCAGGCAGGGCCCATTTCGGTGTCTGTAAGTACCGTTTTCACATGGTGTTCCGTGCTCCAGTTAACTGTTTCGTGTTTTCTCATATACTGTATATGCCTCTTATTCAACATTAGGTGAGATCATTTGAATTCTCCGACTTTGTAAAGCAATGTGCCTGGTATCTGCTTTTCTGCTTCTTCTGGACCGGACAATTCATTCTCGCGATGGGTGAAATCGTATTTGCCATGGCAGTCTCCAAGTGGTACTTTTCCAGAGATAAGGACGAGATTGGTAATCTCACCGTTGTTAGCAGTATTACAACTTCAATTTGGTATCATAGTGGAACTGCCGCATTTGGATCTCTCATTATTGCAATTATCCAAATGATCAGATCTTTCCTTGCATATCTGCAACGAAAGGCGGAGGAGATGGACTCGAGTCTGGCCAAGGCAGTGTTGTGTTGCTTTCAGTGTTGCTTTTGGTGTTTAGAGAAATGCATGAAGTTTTTGAACAAGAACGCATATATTCAAACTGCCATTTTTGGCACAGCATTTTGTACCAGCGCTAGAGAAGCATTTTTCTTGATTCTGAGGTAGGATGTCATATTGATGTGATTCCATTCATGCAACATTCCTCTAATTGGCTTTGTTTTTTTTTCCATGAAAGAAATGCCGTCCGCATAGCAGCCATAACCTACGTCTCAGGTGGAGTCATGTTTGTTGGAAAGGTGTTCATAACAACGATCACAACAGGAATGGCTTACATTGCCATAAGTCAGCAAATTGGTGACGAGCTTTATAGTATTATTGGCCCACTTGTTTTCATCGCAGCAATAGCTTGGTTTATTGCTGGAATGTTTATGGGCGTGTATGACATGGGTATTGCAACTATCCTTCAGTGTTTTGTCGCGGACGAGGAAATGTTTGATGAAGATCAAATGTATGCAGAAGGGGATTTGAAGAGTTGGGTTGATAGTCATGGTTGATTGGTTAAATCACATGATTTGTATACATTTCAGTAGGTGTTTGATTATATCTTTATGTGGCACTGATTCATCTAAAGATTACAAAACTAATAGAAGTCTTTGCTAAAAGAACACATCGCTAAGTATGACGATTGAGTTGTACGCAGTTGCTGTCTTCTTATAAGGATCAAAAATTCGATAGCATAAATACCTCGGTAGACCTGGAGTGGCAGAATGCAGCGATTACAGTCACCCCAGTCCAGAAGTGAAGCGACGCAGTGGGTGACAGCACAGCTGCTGCGACAGTCCAAAATGCCAAGAGCCGATTGTCTCCAATTTCCTTTGCTTCATCGATTTTTCGTTCACAGTACAATACATGGCGGCATCCATCCAGTCCCCACCTCTCGAACAATCTATAGGTCCATCCAAACACTAGCGATCGATTCAAAGTACGAACCAGTAAAGAAGAACCCACTGTATGAAAAGTCGTTTTGATAAGAATCCAGTTTAAGACATTGCTAGAAACTGGCAGCAACGCGTATAGGTATATTTCCAAAAGTCCAATCGGTTTCAATAGTTGTGTTTTTTCCCTATCGTTAGCGATACTCAAGATGTATGGGGAATTGGGCAACCGATTCCTCACCGCGAAAGGACACATGTTTTCCCAGAAACGCGATAGATGTTTATTGTACCACCTGCAGGCATTGTCATAAATATGACCAATGAACATTGCAAAACACAATGCACTTGAAAAGAAAGATGCAAAGTTGTGGGATTCAGTCCACTTGAATAGGATAACATAAACTCCGAGGGCTATCATTCGAAAAGTTAAGTAGATGATGACTGCCTGTAGATAGTGACAAGAATATGAGAATAATAATTAGACAAAATGAGTACGTGTATTATTCCACGCATTGTAACAACGAAGAGAAATAAGTTGTCAAGCTCGTGGCTTACTCACTTCCATAGACCACAAATCCACAGCATGTGACCACATTGCATTACAACTATGCCACACAGTGGACGATACAGCCAAAATTAACAGCATGACTCCAAAGATGAAATCCGAAACCAATAGTCCATAAATATGCGGAAGTTCCGAGTCCACATTCCTGGCTAACCCACAGGATACCGTAGACATCAAAATCATCAATGCCAACAAGAAGTACAAGAAATTAGATAAAGCATTCCCCGGACGACGAACTAAACAATCTTTTCTGGAAGGTTCACAAAACATGTCATTGTAGCATGCATCATTGTTCGTTTCCCAACTCTTGGGCCAGGGAAATGGATGTAATGACGTTGTCGCATCGTTCCATATGAGTGTTGTGTAGGCAGCAACAGTGATGCTCAGGCAGACAAACATGGATGTGTATGACAACCCAATTGTCAGACTAATCAACTTCAGAAATCTAACAAACGTATTGTCGAAGTTTCCATGGGGTAAGAAAGTCTCATCAAAACTGAAGTAAGAATCTGGAAATCGAAAAATCCATCTCCCAAAGCTTTCGGGGAAGAGGACGGGGAGATGCGCAACGATGGAAATGAGGAGGTACGCGTGCTTTAGCACGGACGGTGTGGTATCTTGACGAAATGCTTCGTGAAAGAGGCATTTCCAGTAGGGTTCGAGGGTTGGGGGGGTTGAATGGGACGCGACGTTCATGGTTTATCCATCGAACGTGTCTGCCTGCTTCTGTGGATGTGGGTACACAAGGGAGACATCCACTTCTCAGTCCTTTATTATAATTGTCTTTGGAATGGTAATGATGTTGTGCTGTTGGCTAAAACAAGATCCACACAGATCAACACATCTTCTGTCTAACGGCAATGATGATCGATATATGTAAGGTAGGTACTTTGGTGGTACACATACCTTTAATTTCATAACGTGTTTTGTATTTTTCCATCCAAACGCAACGAGAAGAACAAGGTGGGATCTGCTGGATCTGCCACCACTGAAATAAAAAAATAGAGCCAACTTGAAGTTCCACACCTTACCTAATGCATTACTCAAGCTGTTCTTATTGAATGTGAGAGGAGGGTTGGTGACCAAGCATGCTCAGATACTATCACAATGATGAATCGGAGATGTGAAAGGAGCAGAATAAGTGGGAAATAAAATGCAACTGCGGTAACAAGTTTATTTATATTTTGAGTTGCATGAGAGTGATAGACTTAAATCTGCATTCAATTCAGTATTTCTTACCATTACAGATGGATAAAATAAATGCACAACAGAATCCAATAGTTAAGTGTTGCTTGTGTTAGGGAGCACAGTTATCCATGATTTGGAGCAGGGGCACATAATGATTGATGTAAAAATGGTTAGTGTTGTCAAGGAAGACAAAGCAACAAGGGGTAGGATTATTATTCTCACTGATCTGAGAGATTCATCTACTTCATATTGATGTTGAGAAGAAGGAAGGGGAGTGGGGTTGGTTGAATTCAATCAGGATGATGATATCCATGATCTACTGAAAGGGTTGTGTAACTAATAGATTAGATAGATGCTAGTGCCACCCTGAAAGAAATTGTAAAAATGGCAAGGTGTACTTTTCTCACAAATCCAAAGGATATAACTTCTTATCATTGTTGATGGAAAGGAGGGAAGGCAAGGGGGGGGGGAACCAAATTTAATTTGGGTCTTGGATCGATTTATTGAAAAATCTGTGCTACACACCAGGAATGCAAAACATAGCACCAAAAAGTTTGCCACCATTCCGAGGGATACAACTCCTTGCCATTGTTGCTGGGAGGGGATGGCAAGAGGTGGCCAAATTTAATCTAGTCCCTGAGAAATCCATGATCTGCTAATGGGGTATGTAATAATTAAATCAAAAAGATGTTAGTACTAGCCAGGAAGAAAGCGCAAAATATGGCACTCAGGATACAGCTCCCTCCAAAGCAAGAGGGTACAGCCAAACTTAATTGAGTTATATGGAAAGCAAAGGGCTTGACAGCATGTTCATAGTGATGCTATCAAGCAAGAAATATTTATGGGAGAGCACTTGATGGACCAGTGATGGGCAAAGTGTGTGGGATACCAAGGTATACTAAAAATCTAATATCAGGACATTTTTGGGTTTTATGTAAAATTAGTAGCAATGCTAGCTAGGGTCCTGCCAAAGATTCACACACCTGTAATTCTTTTCTAAATGTAATGCACCTTCTAAGAAGGTCTTTCAATGTTCTGGTTCTACTTTTTTAAGAAGCTAGATCCACCAAAATTCTAAGCCATTCGGGAATGCAAGACATGCAACGTTTAGCTTTGACAATATAAGTTGCCAGCAGGGAGTCATCATATGTAAATAGGAGGTGTTACTATATGGCAACAAATGATAGCCATACAGTAATCATACAGTAACCATACCCTATCAAACCATAACCAAAGGTAACCAATCCTTATCCAATCTGCAACCGAAACAATTATGCAATATATGTAGAAACAGGAAACATAAAAAAATTACAGGAATCAAATTCTTTGATCATGAATATGCCTTGCTCATTTTGCACTCACCAGGTAGTCAGTTTGTTCATCCTACCCTTCCTGGAAAACCTGTCTTTGGAAAAAAATTGAGCAAAGTAAAGTGGACTCACTTTTTTGCCAAAATAGAGAAAAATATGTCTTAACTGCCCAGTGCACCTGAGTCATACAAAGTAAAGCCGTGCACACCAATGTACTAGAGTGTGCAAAAATGAACACCCATGTGCAGCTAACCCAACTCTTTCAAAGTTGACTTTTGTGGAATGCTTCTATTGATAGACATCCAATGTCCACAAACACCCAGAAAGTGCAAAAATCAATAGATTTTTTGGTGTCCCACATGATCAATATTAAGGAAGTTGCCTTTAGCAAATTTAACCTTTATTTAAATCATTAGTACTTTTACAATACCATTTTTCTGCATGGAAACTAAACTTCCTCTTTTTTAGCAAGATGCATGTGAGAACAATAATTCCACACTTAGATAGCATCAAATCATTGCTGATTGTTGTATTGTTTGTGCTGTTGTGTTGCTCCTTTGTTTATGTAAGATAACACTTTTAGTATAGAGTTCAATATACTGAGAAATATAAAAGAGTCAAATTCACAGAGCATCATCCCAGGTACAATTGAAATCAGGAATCCAAGATCCCAGGGCCGGATTTGGTTCCATACGTTGGGGTGCTCCATCCACGGAAAACTGGGAAGAACATATGTACCTTGAAGTGGTGATGTGCTACATAAATTCACGGACCAACGTGTACAAATCAGTACAGATTTCAACCTATGGAGTCACCTGTTGTGTTGAAAACTGGAGGAACTGAAGAATCTCAGAGGTATATCAAATACGGGAATCTGATGAATTGATGAAAAATCCTCAATGTTGCTATGCACAGCTACTACACACATCTGAAATCAATACTATTTTTGCGTTGGCATAGTGAAAAATTCAGACAAGTCCTGGACAATCACAGGTGGGATCCCAACTGTTTCAAATAGTAGTGTCCAAGGAATGTCCCAATTATGGAAACTATGATTCTGGGATCGCCCTTATTCCTTCTTATTGTCTGGGATAGGATCCGGGCAGAGATCTACAAATCAGCAATTAAGTTAACAATGACAATGGAGAATCCTTACTCTAACAATGAGAAGCAATTCAAAGATCCCAAAATTAAGACAGATTCAAAGCTGGAAAAACAGAGCAATTTTATGAAGCATTTTACTGATTTAATAATTCCAAATTGAGCTTGAGTTATATGCTCAAATATTGGATGATAATGATTCTAAGCACAAAATTTTATCAGTATTTGCTCAAAGTATTTGCAAATCAATTTTTGCTCTTTTGAAATTGTCGGTTGTGTTGAAAGACTCTTTTAAACAGTGTTGATTCTATTGGTTCCCTTAAAAGTCATTTGTGATGGCAAAGTGTGAAAAAAGATGAATTATATTGTCTATAAAGCAAACAAATGGAAAAGCCTGACATAGGCCAAGAATCTGGAGCTTCCAGCTGGAACTCCATAAGTCTCCTTCACATTGTTTGATACAGAGGAAGGACAAGAGTCATAAGATATTGGTTTCTCAGAAACAATATATTTGAAGTACATACCTATCTGGTATGTTCCAAAGAAGACAATATTACAAGTAAGCAGTTGAGGGAGTTCAACTGCTCAACTGACAAGCCTGCAGTGTGAGAGCTTCTCTGGAATAATTGGACCAGGATTTGTTTTTTCACAATGAAGCATTTCTGCTTCATCATGGTGTTTTGCTCATTCACAAATGTAACTAAACTAACTCACAAAAATACAAAGCTGAAAAGCAAACTACAAGATTTTTTAAACTACTTTTCGGCTTAGGTCACTATCAATTGATAACCTACTCGAGCGAATTTTTTTGGACCGTCTGTCCATCGCCGCACTGTCCTTCGACCGTCCGTCACCGTCGAGCCGACCACCGTCCGTTCAACACCGTCGCGTCTGTCCTCCGCCAGTCCAGCGTTCAGCATCCACGTGTTCGCCCGTCGAGCCACCGTCTTTCGTGCGCCGGTAAGTAGTAGCACCACGTCTGCGCTACGTGATCCCGCCGCCAACAAGATTCGTGCCAATCGTGTCTCCTTCGAGTGCGAACCGCCACGAAGCTCCTACAAGACCCTTTTCCTTGGAACAAGTCTCGGAGCAGCCCTCTCAAGAATGTCTGCTGAGAAAATAGCCCCTATTGGGCTTAAGAACCAAGAGTGCGCGCGGAAGGGGTGGCGAAAGCCCCTATCCGTTATGTGCCGGATCGGGACCCAGTCCAAGAAGCTTTGGACCTCAAGCCTGAGACCCTCAAGTGCACCCTCGCAAATGGGTCAGAAACCCGAGTCACGGTTTGGTCCGGACACGGTACCAACGAGCAGTTTGTACTGCACGTGAACAAGGCGTATAGTACCGCCAAGAAAATGGGTCTAATTCCGCCTGCGATGATGCCGAAAAGGCATATGACTCGAAAAAAGGTGATTGGAAGGCTGTTCTACGCGAACTTGCCGATGACCCCCTCAGCAAGACTGAGAAGGAGAAAAAGACCGCAGAGTCACTCTCCTAAAGGCCGACATGCTCGCCTTAAGGACAAAAATGACCGACTCGGCCCTAGAAGTTTTTCAACTCTACGCCAACCTTCTCACTGAGGAGGCACGTCAGCCCTGGGACTTAATTGTCAAGGAGCAGACAGAGTCAAGTCCCTTTCATGACATCTTCGAGTCGAAAGGAAGAAGTCACCGGGCAAGACGTCCGAGTCATTCAGGAGGTGCCAGTTACTCCACCTCCAATCGTGTTTCGCACATGACGCAGGCGAAAATTTGAAATTCTATATTTCAAATTGCCTCAAGAAGCCCAACAAGGTTCGGGTGCGTCAGTTTGTGCAGCGCGTGATGCAGCTGAACAACTACGTGGAAGACCTCCCGTGCTTGTATTACAGCCCGAGCGCTAGTACACAGACCCAACAGGTCTACTCCTTCACTGACGCGGAACTTGCATGCCACATATTGCGCATGTGTCCGTTGAAGTGGCAGGACCAGTACCACTTGCTTGAGAAGTGCTATCCCGAAGGGGTTAAGCCTCTATTGCTCATTCTTGAGCGAATTGAGGTGGCGCACCCAGTGGATGAGAGGCAGTCGTCTTCTAAGCCTGCAAAGGCCCAAGGAGCTGAACAGCCCTCCAAGAAGTTCGCGCTAGGCGCACGAATTCCCAAGAAGCCCAAGCAAGCACGCACGGAGTATACGCGCGTAGACAAGAACTGCGAGCTATGCAAAAGCATGGGGCGCACACACCACGCATAACACCGCGGAGTGTCGCCGGTACAACAAAGACGGAACTCCTACGCGAGGTACTTTCGGGCAAGCTGCACGAAAGTCCCGCGAGGATAGTCGCCCCAAGAAGTCCTACGCCCAGGTCTTGGCTCGCATGGAGAAACTTGAGAAGTCTCTCAAGAAAGCCAACAAAAAGGCAAGAAACGCCGCCGTCGCGAAGAAAGTGACAGCGATTCCGACTCATCCTGAAGCGTTGGGTCGGGTAGTACCGGGAAAATGAAAATAGTTGTAAGAAAATTAAAACTAACCACGAGTTAGCCAATTACACTACCCCTGGTCCGATAAAAACTACCAGTAAACCAAAATTAGAATTAAATGACAAAATTTTAATTCCGGATTATTCGAGTCCCTTAGTGGATGTAACTTTGAAAAATCTCAAAGACACCTCGAACTTGTCCACTAACTTTGATGTAGATCCCAACTCAGTGAGGGACACCCTACATGAATCAAAGTCAATTGAGCCATCTAACCCACAAAAATCAATGGACTCAGTAACAGCAGTACTAGCTGTACAAAAATTAGCGACTGGAAGTCAGTCCTCGACAAAACTCAAACACTTGTCCAGGAGTCGCAAAAACAACTTCTTGAGAGTACTATTGGACACTGGTTCCGATGGTGACCTCATGTTCCATGAAAAAGGAACCACCAAGCGTTTTCCCTACTTGACTAGGCAGGTGTCAAAGTCTTGGCACACGTCGAATGGGTGCTTCCAAACCAAAGGAAGAGGCGAAGTTACTCTAAAATTCCTAGAGTACTCCAACAGCAAGGAATACACAGTTAAACCTGATGTTGTGGAGTATGATGGTAAAAAGATGGCTAAGCCAGCGTTTGACCTCATCTTAGGTGTAAAAACACTAAGAGAGCTTGGAATTGTTCTAGATTTTCGAACAAAGGATATTACCATTGATGAGATCATCTTGCCGATGAGAGACATCAACAGTCTGTCAACTAGCTCTAAGATTGAAAAAGCTTGGTCAGTTAACCACAGCATGATTCATGAACCACGTAGTACTGAGGAAGCCACTCAGCGTGCAGTTCACATCTTAGATGCAAAATATGAAAAAGCAGACCTCCAATCAGTTGTTGACAACAATTGTCCTCACCTTAGTCTACAAGATCAAAATAAGTTGTTGGAGCTCCTCCGTAAATATGAGGACCTCTTTGATGGTACACTAGGTGATTGGAATACTGAGCCTGTCTCCTTCGAACTGAAGGAAGGTGCAAAACCGTACCATGGCAGAGCCTACCCAGTGCCACATTCAGTAAAAGAGACTCTCATGAAAGAGCTCAAAAGACTATGTGACCTAGGGGTACTACAGTGGCAGCCCGCATCTGAATGGGCTTCACCATCGTTCATAGTACCAAAAAAGATCAGACTGTACGTTTCCTAAGTGATTTTAGAGAAGTAAACAAAAGGATAGTTAGAAAACCATTCCCGTTACCTAAAATTAGTACAGTCATGCAAGAGTTAGAAGGTTTCACTTTTGCCACAGCCCTTGATTTAAACATGGGCTACTACACCATTAGGTTGGATCCAGATGCATCCAAGATCTGCACCATTATATTTCCATGGGGTAAGTACTCTTACCTCAGGTTACCAATGGGAATTGCTGGTTCTCCGGACATATTTCAATCGAAAATGACGGAACTAATGGCCACCCTTGAGTTCGTAAGAGCTTACATTGATGATCTACTATGTATCACCAAGGGAACCCTGGAAGACCACCTGGCTAAATTGGAATTGGTCCTCTCCAGACTGCAAGATGCGAACCTAAAAGTAAATGCTCGCAAATCAAACTTCTGTGCCATTGAAACAGAATATCTTGGGTACATCCTCTCACGAGAGGGAATTAAACCACAACCCAAGAAGGTACAGTCGATACTTGCACTGACACCGCCCAAAAATGTCAAAGACCTCCGTAGATTTCTTGGCATGGTCCAATACTATCGAGATCTTTGGGCACGGCGCAGCGAAATGCTTGCCCCACTCACAAGCCTTGTAGGCGAGTGTGGTCATACCAAACAATCCAAACTTCTCAAGGTTAAAAAGAAACCCTGGAAATGGACTGAGGAACATCAAAAGCATTCGATGACGTAAAGGCCACTATCGCCAAAGATGTGTCCTTGGCCTACCCTGATTACTCAAAAGGGTTTGAGATCTATACTGATGGATCCAAGAGACAACTTGGAGCCGTCATTACTCAGAACAACCGGCCAATTGCATTTTTCAGCAGAAAACTCTCTGTCTGTCAGCAAAAATACAGCGTAACCGAAATTGAACTTCTAGCCATTGTTGAAACACTCAAAGAATTCAAAGGAATGCTGTGGGGCCAGCCTATTGTAGTCTACACAGACCACAAGAACCTCATGCAAGATGCACTCGGTTTAACCTGTGACAGGGTTTACCGTTGGCGTTTATTACTAGAGGAATATGGTCCTGAAATCGTGTACATCAAAGGAATCCACAACACAGTTGCGGATGCGATTTCACGCCTTGACTTTGGTCCAACAAAGGACGTCAAGGAAAACTGGATGACCTTCACCAAATGCTGGTGTTATTACACTATGCAATCAGAAGAGGACCCATCCCCAGCACAACACTCAGACCTCATGAACTTTGTGTTTGCTAACCGCAGCGAAGAGAATGCGATCTATCCCCTGACAGTTCGGGAGATTGCCGCAGCTCAACAAACGGATAAAATGCTGGACAAACTCAGCCTGCTGGAGGCATACAAACCTCAGCTGGTAGAAAATGTTCAAGTACTGTGCAAAGATGGCAAACTTGTCATCCCACAGGAACTCCAGCAGCGAGCAGTACAGTGGTACCATCACTACCTGCAGCATCCAGGGACAACCCGTCTCGAAGAAACTCTTCGCTGCGATGTATTGGAAAGGTTTGAGACACTCTGTCCGCACCTTTGTCAAAAATTGTCATAAATGCCAAGTCAACAAACGACGCCAACATAAGTACGGTAAATTGCCTACAAAATTGGTTGTATCAAACCCCTGGGAGGTACTATGTGTGGACCTAATCGGACCATACACTCTCAAGGGCAAAGACGGCACTGAAATTGACTTTATGTGTGTCACAATGATAGATCCAGCTACCAGTTGGTTCGAAATTGTGGAACTACCGGTAACTGAATTCAATTCTGTTACTCCCAAGGGTAAAAGGGCCTCAAGGGTACTAACACACATAATAAACCTAAAGAAGCATACTTTGATAAATCATCAGCACAAGTTGGCTCTTTAGTAAACAAGATCTGGTTTAGCCGTTACCCACGTTGTCAAGTAATCATTTACGACAATGGAAGCGAGTTCAAGCTCAATTTCGAAACCCTATGTGATTCATACGGTATCAAGCGTAAGCCAACCAGCATCAAGAACCCCAAGCAAACGCAATACTAGAACGGATGCATCAAGTAATCATGACAATGCTCCGTACCGCTGAATTAGACATGGCCAATACAGTGGCTCCTAGTGACATAGCAGACTTCCTCACAGATGCTGCATGGGCCGTTCGCTCCACATACCACACGGTACTCAAAGCCTCTCCAGGTGCAGCAATATTTGGCAGGGACATGCTGTTTGACATTCCCTTCCTAGCTGACTGGAACAAAATAGGAGACCATAGGCAACGCCAAACCGATCGCAACACCGAACGTGAAAACAAGTCTCGCGTCGATTGGGATTATAAAATTGGTGATAGAGTACTTCTTCGCAAAGAAGGTATCCTCCGCAAATCAGAAAGCAAATACCATAAAGATCCTTGGACTATATCGACAGTCCATACGAATGGTACTATCAGGGTTCACCGCGGAACAAAATCAGAAAGATTAAACATTAGGAGAGTAACACCATACTTTGACACTACAGACACTTAAAATAAAGAACATGTCAGTGAATCACTCTTACTCCTCTCTCCACTAACACTTACGCTTGAAATAATGCTTCGTAGTCACTACTCAGCCAGGAAAGTCTTGTATCACCAGTATAAATTGGTACACAAAACAAGTGTCTTCCGCTCACAAAAACAGGCCTCCCCATTTTTCCTTTCCAAAGAAAAGGTTTTTTTCACACACCTCACCTGACCCTCCATTCGTGGGGGCGAGTGACATAGGCCAAGAATCTGGAGCTTCCAGCTGGAACTCCATAAGTCTCCTTCACATTGTTTGATACAGAGGAAGGACAAGAGTCATAAGATATTGGTTTCTCAGAAACAATATATTTGAAGTACATACCTATCTGGTATGTTCCAAAGAAGACAATATTACAAGTAAGCAGTTGAGGGAGTTCAACTGCTCAACTGACAAGCCTGCAGTGTGAGAGCTTCTCTGGAATAATTGGACCAGGATTTGTTTTTTCACAATGAAGCATTTCTGCTTCATCATGGTGTTTTGCTCATTCACAAATGTAACTAAACTAACTCACAAAAAATACAAAGCTGAAAAGCAAACTACAAGATTTTTTAAACTACTTTTCGGCTTAGGTCAAAGCCTTGATACACATATATTAAAATCTAACAACTCTAATGCTACAGTGGTTCCTGGAACAATTCCCAATAGGAAGAAGCTCCTTTTGATCAATCAATCTTTGACTTTTAAATTACCACAGCAATATCCCCACCAATGCCAAATAATTGGGTAGAGTTCATGAAGTTGGAAGCATTAAAAGTTGTTACTCATCATAATGTAAACGAATCTTATCTTATCAAAAGAATGCTCAACTTGAATTACATACCTTGTGGAAGGTATCTAAGTCTTCATTTTGTTCCTAATCTGTTGACAAAGATACGAATCATACTCAGATATCTTTCCGGATTTTAGTTAGTTTCACTTTCTTGGTCACTTGATGATTATGATGCACGTTGGTGGTAATGTTGTAGTGGAACGGGCTTGAAATTCTTTTACAGTTAGAAAGACCTGTCGGCTGAAGCGAAACAACAAATGCATGTCATCGTAACTAAAATCTCTTGTAGGTAAAGTGAAACAAAAATACAAAATGTTATTACATTTTCCATGGAGAATAGAGAATAGCAAACAACATGGACTCAGGTTCCCGCTCACACCATGCATTTGCCACATATATCCTGTCTACAACTGATTTGAGATCATGAAGGCAAATCAAGTGACAAGGATCATCATAAATATTTTACTTAGATCTTTTCTTGTGTATATCAGTGTTCAAATGATCGAATTGCAAATCATCACTTCCTGCCCCAACATGCGCTGCAACAAAGGCATCCCCAAATGTTTCTTGTATAAACGCATAAAGCATTTTTACTTTAGCAAATGCCCCCCACTGGAGATATTTCCCATGTGCGAAAGTGAAATGCTTCAAAGCAGCCAAAGCATTGCCCCTATTGAGGTAAAAGTTCCCTGCTAACTCGCAAGCCAATGCCTCTTCGTGAACAAACTTGTGTTGTCTTGCTGATAATATGGCTTTGTCATACATAACTTGTGCATTGTCAAAGTCTCCATTGCTGTAGTACTCCTCTGCATGCAGTAAGAAACTTTTATTTTCAAAGTTCCATAATGAACCCTCCTGCTTCCATGTGGTGATTTTTTCTTTGTAGTGTTTTCCTCTTTCTGCCCACAAAGGGTCACGTGTCTCGCGAAAAATCCGAAATGACGCTAGACCAGTATAGAAATATTGAACTGCTCAATTAGAAAGCAAAAACCAAAATGGTACTCTCAGCTCTACAAATTTCTTTGCACATTGCTTCATATCATCAAAGTTGTTGAAGATCACGGCTAAAAATAGCTTTTGGACGTAACTAAAGCAGACAGAAGATGTGAGGTAACAATTCCAAGCAGCAAGAAAGCTGTCTGTCTTTTTACTCACAGGGATATTAATTGTATGGGATTTTTGTTTTGTATGACAGTCCTTGTGATTTCATCATCACTTAGAGTTCCTCTGTCATCGCCAATAAATGCTAATACTGTCCTCTTATTGATTCTCAGAAAATTCAAAGATGTTAGATGTCCATGCTCTTCTGAGAACTATAGACATTGAAAGTGAAGGGGATTAGTGACGTTCCGCTTGAACGACAACAAACAGATATTAATTCCAAGTTGCAATAAAAACTTACACAGCAAGCATTATCCATAGCCTCTTTGGTAACTGACAGCGATACCCCAAGATGTGGCAAAGACGAAGAGTACAACAATTTATGCATGCATGCCCAATGAACATCTCCTGCTGCAATGGCAGTCCTTTGTCCTCCGATTCTGTATTCGTTAGCAGTTTGATATGGTTCTATGTAGTGGAGAATTTCAGTTGCCAACCAAATCACTTCACCCGCATATTCATTACTCTGAAATTTTTCAATGAGCATCTTTGCGAGTTTTGTGTATCGATGACCACCGCGGACATCACCAAGCTCGGCAACCATCCCTCCAAAGTATGCGAATCCTACAGCAGACATAGGCGACAATCCATACTCCATGCTGAGTTCACACATCTTTATTGTCACAAATGGCTGCAAAGCAGGATTGGTTTGGAGAACAGACAGTTCAAGCTTCGCCAAAAATTTCATAGCCATAATCTTCTTGAAGTCTGCCATAACTTGGTAGTTTAAAAGAGTGTCGTCTGCAATGCTATTCAGAAGTGATTGGGTTTGAGTTACGAGGTTAAGTGTGTCATCTCGAGAAGCCGATTCGGGGATGTTGACGCCAAGCTGCGACAATACTATCAAGCAGTACCGCACAGAATCATACACCTTTGAAAAGGTAAGTGCAGATGCTGATATCAAGGAGATGTTAAGCGTGTCCTCCTCGAAGCTGCGTGCATTCTGTAAGAGTTGATTGCAAATCATATCCAATCTTGTGAGCCTCTTTATAGTGAGGGCACATTTCGCAGCTAAATTGAACAGCTCAAGGCTTAGGTCGTACTGTTCCTGCCAGTGATTTTCTCGTAAAAATAAAATGCCTTGCTCAAAGAAAGCGAATGCTGACGCAAAGTCTGACATCTCCATTGCCTTTTTGCCTGCCATAAGATTGTAACTGGAAATCAGATAGTATTGCTCCGCATTCCCTTGAACAGCCGACGGACCACCGAGGTTAATTTGCATGACAGCGGTAAAAAATAAATTTTTGTTTCCCGATGAGAGATCTATGGCAGAGAGATTCATTAGAGCGAGTCCATAATTCATGTGTTGCTGACAGCGATGTTGTTCGTTTATCATACTGTATGCAGCTTCTTGAAGGCGATCATGAGAAAAATAATACCTCTGTCCCAACTTGCTCACGAGTCCTTCATCAATTGCTACATTTAAGGGCTCTGTAAGTCTCATTTGAAGATAATTTTCAAGCCCCTGAATCACAGCACAGTCTGTTGAAGCGCCAAAGCACGACAAAAAGCTAAGGGCTACTTTGACATCGCAGGAGAGGCTGTTGATGCTTTGTACGAAGAAATTGGCGACATCATCTGGGAGCTTTCTTGACTGTATTTTTTCTTCGTCCCACTCCCAGCGATGTCTCGTGAGACTGATCCGCAGCAAGCCTTCCCTGTTTAAAGAACGTAACAGCCTCGAGACAAACAACGGGTTGCCTTTGGTCTTTTGGTACACGATGTCAGATAGACTGCGCACAAGACGAGGAGAAAGATGCAGCAACATTGATACAGCCTGATTAACTGTGTCTCTGTCCATGACATCCAATTTGACTACAGCTGTCTTGAATCCGAGGACATTGACACTCTCGACCATTTTCCAAAATGGATGGTCGCTACCCATTTCATCATTGCGACAACACCCCAAAAAGAACAGGTGCTTTTTGTTCTTGAAGGACCGTGACATCTTCAAAAGCTGGCCAATTATTGAAATAGATGATGAGTCTGCCCATTGAACATCATCCATGAACAGCGTCACGGGACCTTCAAAGCAACTTGCAATGACATCGACAAATTGACAAAAAAGATAATGAAGTCTACTTTGAGCATTCACACAGTCGTGACTCGAAGACTGGTGGCAAAAATTCTCCTTGAGAAGCTGACTGAGATTAGGGATCACTTGTGCCAGATAGTAGAGATCTGAACCCAGAGCCGTCCGAAGCTTGGAGGCAACAAGCCGAGCATGCTCCGACTCTTCTTGTGTTGCCAAGGCGTCACAAAAGTTGTTGAACGCAGAAGCAACAGCCGAAAAAGGCTTTGCCTGTTGCATCTGATCAAATTTTCCCGAGAGGAAGAGTCCACCGTTCGCAACAACATAATGGCCAAGTCGGTTGGCCAAGGTCGATTTCCCGGTGCCAGACAGACCGGTTATGATTGCCATCTCCGATGATCCCTCTATAGAACGTTGATACGCGCATTGGAGGGACACGTATTCATTGTCGCGTACGAAATCGATATCGTTTAATTCCAAACCTGTTCGCGACAGCTTGTCCACATCCAAGTTATGCAGGAATATCGAAGGCTTTTCGAGCATTAGCTGCAAATCGCTCAAAACATGAGACATATCCTCGTAAGAGTCATCACTCATAAAGTCTCCGTTGACACAGTCAATCATGTTGCAAATTAAATCACAAAGAGGTCTGGGAACACCTTTTGTGACAAGATATTCCACTGAAATTTTGCCTAGCACTGGGATAGTTCCAGGAGACGATAAAGACTGCCCGGAACTCATGGAATGCACAGAAGATAGGGGAGTTTGTCTACGTTTGTTAGGAATCGAAGCGGTGACATACCAATCATTGCATCCATTACTTTCCACGTTGTCATGAGGCAATCTCCCACCAACCTCATCTGACACATTGACTGCACTTGCAAAATCGACCCATGGTCCTGCATTGTCCTCATTATTCGTCGCACACCCCCGCCCCTCCCCTTGATCGACAGTACCATCATCATCATTGGTAGAAGAAATGAGTAATGCCGGCGGTGGCAACATTCCCCCGGAAAACAATTCGTAAAATACCAGTCCGAGAGAATAGATACGGTTCCGTTTCTCACGTCGTGTAGGAACTTGATTCGTGCCGCCAACGTAGACAATTTGCGCACTACGTACACGAAGGTAGTCCACATTTTCCCTGCTTTCCGCCCGCTCGATCCATTCGTTTTCCTCGATCTGCGATTCTTCTCCCTCTTGCTTGGCATCTTGTGCGATTTTGTGGAGTAATTCCTCCGTGTTGTCCGATGGCGACGACCCCGTCGAGGCAGTGAGAGAATTGCGCTCCGATGGGGACAATGCCTCGCTGTTCCATTCTACTGTTTCACCTGTTGACTCCAAGCAAACCGTGATGAAATCGACCCAGTCGAGGGAAGCCGTGGGAAAGGGAGGCGGTAGAAGAGCGGGTCCATGGGACGCTGCTCCGGATTCCGCATCACCAATCTGTCGGGTGATGGAGATGGCGATTCGAAGCGAGCATTCGAGGTAGGTCGATGAGAGGGCCGTGGCTTGCTCTTTGGAGGCTTTGATCCAGCGCCGTAATGGAACGGTGGTCATTGTCGGAATCGGAGAATATGGAGAGTTTGGGGGGGGGCGGTCGCTGCCGCCCCCTGTTGGATGCACTGAACGCTGGTGCACGATTGCCCGTACGAGAAAGGGACACAATTATTCTATCGAGAACAATAATAGAATAATGCCATGGTGAACTATCTGTGAACTATGGTACGATACGTATTCTCGTATCATGTCGTCACAGTGAGAAATAACTCTTCACAACTCCACAACTCACGTGGATTCTCATTAATAGAAGATCTCCGTTACTCCACCCGGCGTCCATGCAGCCTCCGGACCATGACACAACACTCTCAAGACTATGACTAGAATGTCAACCAAATAATTTTAAATCAACAAGCAATGTCAAACGATTGCAACGAGGGCGAAAGTATTCCCGCCTCGTCCTTCGCCGCGGCGGCAGCTTCTCTAGCCCTCGATCAAAGCCCTTATCTTCCCGTTCCCGATGGGGGGGCCATTGAAATATCGGAGGTGCCGTTGGATGCAAACAGTCATTCACACCAGAGTGAGGAATGTCGATCACCGTTAGATCTTCAATCTGCAATCGGACAATGTCGTGCGGAATACGATGAGATGGACAAAGGGTCGACTGTGCGCGTGGGCAACGAATGGGGGGAAGAACTTTGTTCCGCCACCGAGGATGATGCTTCACGATTCCAACCACTACCAAACGATGAGGAAAGCGTGGAGAACAAGTCCATTTTGCAACCTCTGTCATCATGTGTTCTAGAGGAATCTTCCAATATTCAGTGTACGACTGAGGACAATCGGATGGTCATCGATTCACAGGAGAGGTTAGATGATTTTAATTTTGACAACAACGAAGATGCACAAAACCTATTGGATGACTGCACAGAAGGAGTTGGGGAGCTTGACAGCTTGGAACGAAATCAATCTTCATCGGCCCCTGAAATATCTCCTGATATGCATTCTGGCATTACTCATGGCAATGAAAATGAGGTGACGTCACTTGAAGCAATCGGCACAAATAACAATGCTGCAGTGTCCCAGAGTGATTCGTCCATATCCAACTGCAACAGCAGCGGCAGCCAGCAAGAATTAAACAATTCAAAGAACGAAAGGGAAGTAATTGATGAAACAACAAGTCATGTCTACAACCTATGCCCAAACCATCCCCTTTCACCATCTTCCTGTGCGGATTCATTCTCTACCTTCATGCCATCACGGACACCCCCCACAAAACACGAACGACCTCCGAAATCAATCGACACGGAGCAATCGTCTTTACTGGCAGGAGGAGTATCCCTATTAGGAAAACAATTCTCATCTCCAAGAACAATATCCAATCGGAATGCTTCTTCTCATGCAAAGGCAAACAACGACACGGATGCAAGCAGCGTTATCTCCGATCTCTCACATGATATGAAATCTGTGAAATCATCCATGGCATTACGCACGACGGCATCGGTAAACCAACGAATGTGCGAAGATGCTCGAATACAGCAGCATCTCGAAGAATCGGGATTGATTCTAGTAAAGAGACTTGTGGAATTTTTATCCGAGTGCCCGCTTGCTCCGGAAGAAGAGATACAGCAGGCTGTCGATGGTAGAGTCCAGTCCAATGCGGCTTCGGCATTAGATACCGGAAAGTCGAAAAAGGCACGAGGTCTCACATTACCGGCATCGGCGATCGGGTGGATTTCGCATCAACTGGATCATTGTGATGACACGACCATTCCAAATCGTTTATGCGATAATCCGAGTTCGGAATATTTTAATTGCTATCAAGTACCGAAACAACAACTCGAATGTCTACACACTCTTTTGCGACGAGTGACCAGTCTTCGAATTACAAATGATAAATGGCCTCCGCCATTGCCACCCACCGTTTCCGAAGCTGCTGCCATGGCGAAGAAGAAGACATTCTCATCCATACCCGAAACCGGAACAATTTCTTCCAAACTTTTTTCGAAAATTTACGAGCAGCCTTCGTTAGTGGGCAATAAAAGTGATGACGAGGATAGTGGTTCCACTGGAACGTCCAAGGAACATTTTGTGACACCTTTTCAACGGTATTTTCACGAGTTGCAGTACAATCCCAACGTTGACATGAGATTGTTCCCGCATGCTTCAAATGTTGTGGTGGATGGAATCCCTCCTAGTTGGATATCACATCTTGACACCTTGACGAAATTGGATATGTTTCAGATGGAGAAGGGGTGCATCTTAGATATAAATCAGTTATTCTTTCCGTCTGATTTTTATGGACTGAAAGGGGCTCTTGATAATATGGAGGAACCTGTGTTACATCAAGAGGCATCGACTTTTTATGTGTATTCAGCATTGACCAAGCTTCGTTTGTCCAACTGTGCATTGAACGAGGCGGCAGGTCTTCGGGGTAGACTTGTGCCTAAGATTTCGGACCATCCCAATGCTCAATTGTTGGACTTCAATGATTCCATTCATCCCAAGAGAATACCTACAATGTCTCGATTTCCCAATATGGTGTCCCTGAATCTGTCTCATAATGAATTGTTCCGGACAAAGACGGCCCTTGCGGGTCTTTCTTCTCTTCCTTTCCTTTCATCTATCAATCTATCATACAACCGATTATCAGAGTGAGAAAAATTGTTGATGTCAATCGAATTGTTGTACTTGTCGTCTTGTTCTGAGCAGATTGACTTTTGATGTAACACTGAACTCTGTACCAGCATGAAAGACGTTTTTATGCACATTGGCAATGTGAAAGAGCTAATTCTTTCGGGAAACGAAATAACCTCCTCACAAGGATTAGACAGATTATTTTCTTTAGAGCGCTTATCGCTAGATCAAAACAAAATACAACATCTTGCCAACATTTCTGGTTTGGCAAAGTTACCATTTTTGATGAACTTTGACTTAAAGGGGAATCCTTTTGAGATAGCTGGTATGTCTTCTCGATTTTATGTTCATGTATTATCTGTCTAAAGTCATCTCACACCTTTAGTTTTGATGTGAATACTCAAACTAGACCCTGAGTCTTGTCGTATAGAAGTCTACAATCTGTTTCGAGAAGTCCGATGCAAATCAATGCCAAAGAATGCTACTTATCGCGATATGCAGCAACTTTTACCTGTACTTGACAGTGTGCTCGCAACAAAAGATGAGCTTGTGGCAATCAAGAATCTCACTTTCAGTCAGACTGTCGGTTCACCGGAAGCAATAGAAAACATCGACGCTGGAATTGCTGACAACGCTGAAATCAAAGTCGATGTATCTGATCAAACTAAAGGTCGCCGCGTAACGAAAATGTCTCCAACAAGAATAGTGCATTGCAGGATTGCTGGTTCATTTTTTAAAGATGATATCCTTCGCGAAAGGAAACTGTTTTACGAGAATATTATAGACGACAAGAGTGTGGACACGAAAGTAAACGCTTACCCTGTGGAGTACAAACTCGAAGAAATAATCGCATCCATCCGTCCAAACATTGATTTGAGCGACCACTCCATAGTCAATGACACCCAAAGTTACCAGAGATCACGAACGCAGTCTTCCTTTAGCCAAGGTAAACTGGACACTGTTCCTAGTGAAAGGTCTGACACACCTTTTCCGTACAGTTTGCCAGCATCTGTACTCGCAGAGGCAGATCGAGATGTGTGGAATCCTGTTCCAATCAGTGCCGCACTGCCAGACTACGAACCTGCTGACCACCAAAAAGGAATGCTCACAGAGAGCGATACATCAGTGGTCGTGAATAAAGCCGAATCACCCGAGCGACGCTCTCCGCTTAGTTGTGATGAAGATGAGCCTTCTACTGACATCCCCAGTAGTGTTTCTGATGTTTACTTTAAAAAAATGTACAAAGACGCCGTAAATGACATCAAGCCCCTGAAATATACACATGATGTCGATGATTTGAAGGCAACGAAATCAATGTTTGATGGCATTTGGGAGCAGACATATCGCGACAATGTTGCTAGCATTCCAGAGGCCAATGTTTCCATCCCCAAAACCCAGCCAAAGACAATTGACTACAATGCCGAAGAACTTAATGCCGTGTATGACGGACCGCCAGATTATAGTTCGATCTGTGTAGTGAGCGATCTGGACTTGTACTTTGATTCATTTGTCTTTCCCCGCAGTTCTTCTGATGAAGACTCGCACGAAGAAACAGTTCATAAAAACAACGAGATCAGAACAACGAGAATACAGCTGTTTAAATTCGATCGGGATGCACTTCTTGAGAGGTCGAAAGGCCACGGTGACTTGATTGAACGCTACATCGGGGTTTGGAAGGAAGACGTACTTGCTTGTGGATCCTTTGCGCGTTCGCGCTTGAGCCCAATCAAAATGCCCAAGAGAGGCTTCCACGGGGAGAATATAACACAATCAGGGAAGGATTTATTTGTCAGCGAAAGTAGAAAGGTTATTGTATGTCTTTCCAGCTCAGCGATTTACTTTGTTGTCGATGATGATGTTTCTCAAACGCAGAACTCGACCACGAAGGTAAAACGAGCGTTTCCATCAAAAATTCCTTCAAGTGCTACATTTGGTGATGCATTTTGGCCTCATGCCCTCATCCGACATTCGTTGGACTGTCTTGTTGGGGTCACAATTGGTTTTCAATTTCAGCGACTGATACTCCGTTTTTCTGTGAGCAATGCGAGCGGTTTGTCATTGGAGTATTCCTACGTGCTTTTAACGTCGAACAAACTCCAAACAATATCGTTGCTCCAAAAGTTACAAGCTCACGTTAACTCTGGAGAAATGAATGTGATTCCAATCGAGAATGACGACAAAGCCTTTTTAGATTCGTTGGGTGCACGAACCGATGACGTCGTCGTCCACTACCAGATTCTACATCAATGCTGGAAACGAGGCGACAAAGCGCCCGCAAGAAGGGCGTTCGTCCTGACAGACTCGACTATTTATCTTCTTGACGAAAACTACAATGGAGATGGTAGCAATCCCGACGATGGCACCAAGAGACTAGGCGATATTTCGTTAACTGTAATCGACTCCGCTAGTTTAAACCGTGTCGCTGAGGTCCGTGCCGCAAATGAAGACCCGCGGATGATTACACTGGTCATTCTACCTGCCAACAAGCTGAAAAGATCGCATAAGTGGAGACTTGCCTGTAATGATGGTGAGGGTGCTGAGCGATTAATCGATGACGTGAGAAAGACAATTCGGAGCAAATCATAGTTCTTGAGTTGTTTAGAACCTAGTTGATCGGGTTAAAGCGATGTAACATTTTTCTCGTAAATGAGTCTAATTTGGGGGTTTGCCAATGTGTCGAAGCTTCACAATTGACATCCCAGTTTAGTGTCATTACATTGTACTCAAGATTTCTGTTGATGAAACATTCATAAATCGCCAATGCTGTTTGCATGATATCATCTCCAACTCAACTTAAGCCGGAAAACTCCCAAAAATTAATTCAATCCATAGCATCTTTCTTCTCATTTTTCGTGTACAGACTGTGATCCTGGTCTGCCCCTCACAGAGATTGTCATGAACAGCTCTCCTGAAGTTTGTCGTCTTGGATGCAACCAAACATCACCATTCAATTTTGTCGGCACAACCTCCATGCTCATCTTTGGTCTCTTCATCTGCAACAAAGTATGGGTAGCGGAGTGCTAGTTACTGCTGACAACCAAATGGATACAGACAGACGGTGGTATGAACAACCGAGTTTTTAGAAATCTAGTGAAAATTTCAGAATCATAATTCATGACACAAAGAATCCAATGGTTCCAAAAATATCTCGTCATATTAGAGGCCATGGCAACAACTTCAATGGCAGTTTCCCAGGATTACTGGCTTGATTTATACTGGGAGGACGGTGTTAAAATTGCAAGACAAGTTCACACCAACAGGGCGAGTCCTCTGTATGTGACTAGAGGTCTTTTAGAAAATGCGCGTGAAAGCTTGACATTTGTTAGTCCAAAGACAAGTGGCGAACGAGGTTATCTTGTCTGCAAACGAAATTCGGATGTTTGCACTCTGCATCTTGATAACGGCGTCGTTATTCACATGCCCGTCCACAAAACTGTCGCTAATAGTGATGGATTTATTCTCGATGTCGAAGTTATCAAACGCCCGCTCACTATGATCCCTTTGTTTATCATCGCTTTTGCTGTGTTGAAGGTTGATCCTCGTAATGTTATATTCTCCGATGAAAAGTTTCAAAAGTACACCAACCATATCCCAGACTTGACCGTTGACCGATTCAACTTGCTGCGCTCGATTGTTAGCAATGTCCACATCCAAGGTCTCATTTCAAAACCAATTTTTCAAGCAATTGTTGCCGTAAAGTTGTGGGGCTCCATTCAAATCTTCCCGTATCCAGTTGACGGATTAATATTTTTGGAACAATATTCTGGGCGTTACAGAATCTGGAAATGGAAGCCAGCAAATGAAGTTACAGTTACCGTTGCTTTGCACGAACAGAAAGAAAGCCACTGCTTTCTCCCATTCATAGGCCCAGAGACCCTCATTGATCAGTATCCTTTCTATCGTTTTGCATCTCCTGGTGTCTTTGAGTATTCAGGAGGCAGTGAATGTGTATTTGAAGATGAGTCCGCCACTAAGGTAACGACTTCAAGAATTCAGTACTCTTGTAATGGAAATTCGATAGGCAAAGAAGAAATTAGTTATACTTACCGAGAGTTTGCAAGTCGAGAATCGCTAGATGGCAGTCAGCTCGTTGAGGTTCCATCAGAACTCAGAAGTTTCCTTGGCTATCAGATAGCAGAAGTCAAGTTGGACATTGGATCTGGGGCACTAAACTTTCGAAGACTTCGATATGACAAGAAGCGACCAAATAATAAGTGTGAGATCGAGCACAGTATTTTAAATGCAATGCATTCAATCGAGCTATCGCATATAATCGATGAGATGAATATCAATTATGACACAGCAAGAGTGGCATATCAGGAGAAGTCGCCTTCGAGGTCACTCCTTGAATTCCATCAGTGCATGCACAAAATCAATGTCTTTGTGTATGACACATTTGGTGGAAAAAGTGTCATTGATGCTGGTTGTGGCTCCCTAGATGTATGGAAAGAAGCTCATGTTGATCATGTTTGGGCAATCCTCCATCCATCTCGTTCTGAAGCAGGGAGAAGGAAAGGAAAAGTGATAGATCATGCCCCAATAGAAGTACTTGAAATCAATCTGAAGGAATCACAGAAATGCTTGAGTCCACTCCGTGAGAAAGTAGATTCTGTGTTTTGTAACTCTGCTCTACATCACTTTTGGGACTCAGAAGAGACCACTCAAGTATTCCTTCAAAATCTTGTACCTTTGTTGAAGCCATGCGGTTTGTTTGTTGTCACCTTCCTATGCTTGGATCTGATCCCCCAAGATGAGTCTACTCTGCAGTTTTATACTGACGAAGCTTTGTTGGAGTTTCAAGTATCTCTGCAAAGGGAAAACAAAATAGCTAACATCTATGAGAATTCTACAGGTGCTTCTTTTGTTGAATGTCTACTGAACATGGATGAGGTGAAGAAGAGGTTTTCTGATGCCAATCTAAGCTTTGCTGCAAACTACACCTTCAAGCAGCTTGGCATTGTTGCTCCTTCAATTTATCGTGAACTTGATAGTTTTTCTGGCAATATGAGAAAGTTGTCTTCGTTCTATTGCTGTGCTTTATTCCAAAAGGTGATCACAGCTATTGATATCCAAGAGGATGTTTTGATTTCAGGAATGGTGAAAGGACTTGACCAAGATGTTCTGTCATATCTCCCTATGGCGGATTTGGTTTCGGCTAGAAGAGTTTCCAAGTTCTGGAAGTTATCTATTGATTCAATAGATAGAAGTTTTTCTGAAGAGAACACAACGTGGGTGAACGAAAACTGTCCCTACCACTCCATGCGTTCATTTCTGGACGAGCTTTCTTTACCATCTATTGGTTGCTTCCTTCGCTTTGGTGGGAATCTCGAGCCTATGGATTATGAATACTCTGATGACAATTTTGAATCCCCTGATTATGATTACGAAGACACTTTTGGTGAAGTAGGCATTTATCATTATCACGACGATTTCGATTACGAGAGGGATTATGACGATTCTGGTGATTCTGTTGATAGTGGATATACCAATCGGAGCTAAACCCACTGTTACTGGAGTCTCTTTGTTAGACTTCCATCGACACCAAGATTTGCTCCTTGCTGTTCACTGAGCATTTGAAATAGAATCACGAGGAAGCAGTGCACGTAGGATGACAAACATAGTGCCTATTTTGTGTAACAATGATAATGATGGGTTGATAAACCGTTTAGATTGGATTGTAACTGAGATGTTATGATGGAATTAATGTGTCCCAGTCGACTTCATCCCAGTTTTTACTCTTGTTACAAATCGCACCCAATGTCTGTAGATAAAACTTCTCCATCACCAATCTTGTTTGGGTCAGCATTTGGACCAGTCTCATCTCCCTGATGATTCAAAGGAGGAAGTCTCCCATAAGTCTCCTTACACTCATCAACAATTGCCTTGTGTTCTTCTTTTATAAATTGGTAATGCTCCTCTTGGCATCCCCCAGAAAGCGTGCCTTTTTTACTCTGAAAAAGGGTACCCTAGAATTTTTAGAGTAGCCGAAACGACGATCAGAGAATATATTTTAATTTAAAAATTACTATGTTTTAATTAAAAAAATTGGCCTTCTTTTTACTCTAAAAAGGGTATCGTACCCTAGAATTTTTTGAGTAGCCCAAAACGACGTTAAAATAATTGTTTCAAAAATATTATCCTTTACCCTAACCCAACTGCATCGTCTAGACCCTAAAATTTGGACTGGCATCATCTAGGCCCTAATTTTCTGACAATAATATATATACTGTAACTTTCCGGCCTAGGCCGGGTCCCCGCTCCGGTGCTGATGCACCTTCTCGGGCCTAAACATAAAGGTACTGTAACTTTCCGGCCTGGGCCGAGTCCCCGCTCTGGTGCTGACGCACCTCCTCGGGCTTAAACATAAAGGTACTGTAAAAAGGGTACCCTAGAATTTTTAGAGTAGCCAAAACAACGAGCAGAGAATATAATAAAATTGAAATTATTTGCAACATTTTAATAAAAAAATTTGCTTCACCAATATTAGCCTTTAATTGTCCTGTTCCAAGAAACTATTGATACAACCGAACACAATCGTGGGAACCGTCCGCATTAAGATCTATTTTAAGCAACATTAATTACTCCTGTACCCATAACTAGATTGCTACTATTTATCCTCCTCTCCACTAACCCACTAGGGGCATAGTACCCTAACTGATTTGGAGTCTGTGTCTAGGCTGAGCGTTCTCCTACTAACGTAGGGTTACGCGCATTATAGCATTTCTATTCGGACATGCATATCAAAAGTTAGTAGGTTAAGCGCCTTCGGCTGCTACCTGCTCCGCGCTAACGCGCTCCTCGGAATTTATCTTCCAAGTCTGGCCTAGGCCCGGTCCCCGCTCCGGTGCTGATGCACCTTCTGGTCCTAAACATACAGGTACTGTTACTTTCCGGCCTAGGCCGGGTCCCCGCTCCGGTGCTGACGCACCTTCTCCGGCCTAAACATAAAGGTACTGTAACTTTCCGGCCTAGGATGGGTCCCCGCTTTCTCGTGCCCATGATGTTAATACTATTCACTCGGATTTGAGGTAGGTAGAAACACACTACTCTCTAGAAACAGAGTACTTTTGTCCTAATCAGAAAAACTACCCTAGATATAGAGTAATGAAATCTCCCTGAACTTTTCGTCTATCTAAACAAAACATGATGTGCAGCCGCACCGAGCTCCTTCTATGATTGGGCTTTGCTATCTGCTCAGTGTGAAGTCATCCAATGAAAAGTGTGTGCCCTTGTTCAGTACTGAGGGAGTTTCGTGAATGAAGGTAAGTGAGTAGTAAGTCAGGTAAATGACCAGGTATATGACAGTTCACGAAGAAATATTTCATCGGTTAAGTTTTTTAAAATTAGATCTGTTTTTTGCTGTGTGTAAATGATTGTCTGTTGTGGTTGTGTAGAGAAGCCATAGTTAAAATGGATGCAGTGTTCAGTGGCGATGTAGCTTAGTTAGCGAGAACATGGTTGGGCTTGGAGTATATGCGTGTGATCCATTATCGTGGCCAGGTGTTGATCAAATAATGTCGTCATACATTTGAATTAGCATTTTTTGTATTACCAAAACTGATTGATCAAGTGTTGTTAAAATGGAGGACAGTAGCAATATAGCCAATATGTGACTGCAAGTAGACAATGTGTAGTAAAACAAAACAAGAACAACAAACAATAAATACATGGAGCAAACCCAAATGAAAACACTCAAACTATCCACATCATCACTCATATCACAACCACTTTCTTCCTCAACAAAAACCTGTATGAAAGTTGGCGGTATATCATGAACAATTATTGTATTTTCAAGTGGTCAGAATTATAAAACTAACCGGAATTATTCCATCAAATTCCTGATGAAACATGAGTTCCACAAAAATTATCTAGTAGTCCTCATGGCAGCTGACTCCATCGGATGGGCTATGCCGGGTCCTCAAAAAAGTCTTATCTTGTCAACCATCCCATAGTGTCCACCAAATTTCATAAATATCCACAAAATTGTAAATATCCATTCATGGGATCTGACGTTACCCATAACTCACACATCCCACATCTTATGTGCCACTGGGATACATACTTACGGGTAGTTTGCCTCACACTGTTGCTACCACACCACTGATGAGCCCTTAGGCAAAACAAGTGATGCCATTGTTTGGTCACTGGCAACTCCCGTTGTTATGTAGTGTCTTATGGATAAAATCCTATTTTTTTAACCAATTAAAAAGTTAAATTGGACATCCCTTTTCCCACTAAACTTTTGATGACATCATTGTTACATATATAATATGTCAATTCGGGTGAATGACCCGATTTATGTCAAAATTCGATGTAATCTGCCAGATTCGTGGTCCTGACATGATGTTGTATTTCATAATTCCGGGAGTCCCAAAATAAATCATTACTAGCAGCCGCTGCAAGATTTTTTAGCAGTAGATGACAGGTATTGCTGAGTGCATAAAATGTTGGTCATCTGTAGGGTCATCAGTCTTGAATCGAAGTCATAGATAATTGTTGAAGTAATAATTTTATTGCATCAAGTAGTCGCTGATTTCGGTCATAGTTAGCTTGATCGTGAAAGATGACGATGAGTGACAGTGTGATATCACGCTTTCATAGGCTATGCAGTTTTTATATGATATAACGTGAATGCCCTTTTTACTTGGGCAATAGAGTAGTCTTGTGAGCTTAAGTAGAACTAGGGCATGACGTGTTGTTACATTTTAGCTTGATCGTGAAAGATAACGATGAATGACAGTGTGATATCATGCTTTCATAGGCTATGCAGTTTTTATATGATATAACGTGAATGCCCTTTTTACTTGGGCAATAGAGTAGTCTTGTGAGCTTAAGTTGAACTAGGGCGTGACGTGTTTTTACATTGAAACATCATGTCATCATGTTTGATATCATACATGCAAAGTCTCTTGAAGTTTTCAACTTTCATGTTATAGTGTTTGCTGTCAGACAGGCAAACTCTCTTGAAGTTTTCAACTTTTGTGTGTGCAGAACAATAACACAAGCCGTCTAAATATTCTGTTTGGTGAGCTTGCTTTATGTAACTGTGGCTTTGATAATTGCCATCATCCTTTCAGCAGTACGCCGTTGTTGTGGCCCTGGAGTCAGATTGCCTTCTTTGTTTGGGTGGTCTCCTGAGGTGGTTGTTTTGGCGGTTGTTCTGGCGGTGTGTCTTGGCGTTGTGGTGGCGGTTGTGCGTCGTCTCTGGTTCGCCTGTGGTTTTGATTGTTTCAGCAGTACGTCGTCGTTGTGGCGCCGGAGTCAAGTCGTCTTCATTGTTTGCATGGTCTTCTGTTGCTATTGTTTTGGCTGTCGTTCTGGCGGTATGTCTTGGCATTGTGGTAGCCGTAGTTTGTCGTCTCCGGTTTGCCCTCCATCTCTTCATGCGGTGGCCGTTGTGCATCCTCTCTGGTGCACCGGCTGTTGTTTGAATTCATTGTGGTGGTTGCGTTGTCTGCTAGTCTCAGTTGTCGTTAGCGGTTGCAACATTGTGGAGATGCATTGTAGTCTTCAACATTCTCTTATCATGACTATTTCCGCTGCTTCCTCATAATTCAGCCTGCCATACAAAACCCATCACACTGTTTTACCCATCACTTTTGAACAGAGGATCAACTCTAAATTGGTGAGTTTGTTCTGTTGATGTGTGTTATGTTGTTGTTTGATGTTATTCACTCACATAATAATTGCCATTTTTGTTGTCAGGTGAGTAGATGGAGAATTCATTTTTTGCGTTGAGGGGCTTCTACTTCAAAGTGAGGAGACACAACAATTATCATTCGTTGTGGAAGTTCTCTTTCATGGTTATTCTGTTTGTTTCTGTGGTTTTAACCTGGTGTTGTACTGCTGGTTTGTGGTCTCATAGTTTGTGCCATAATTGATGTGGTAGCCACTCATGTCTTTGTCGTGTTGACCACTTTGGATATGATCATGTGGTGTAGGCTGGGTGTGGTGGTAGTGGCTTCGTTTTGATGTCAGGCTCTATGTTCTCATTTTGTTGGGTGTTATCTACACACATTTTCACAATAATCAGTGGTCTTACCTTGTGGTACAGCAATGAGTGGCATATTGGCAATGTGACACTACAATTTTCTGTTGGCTTATAATTACTGCATTTTGGGAGATGTTGAAAACTCGAGATGGAATGCCACCAACAATTTGGCAGAATTTGAAAATTGATGCGGTGGTTTGCATTGTCTGCAAGTCTTCATGAATGGGGTCATTTTTGTTACAGCTATGTTTGATTTTCACTCTAGGTCTAGTTCAGGCAATTTTGAAGGCTTTTTTGTCAAGACTCACCTGCCTTTATGATTCTGCTGTTTTTCAGAATTCAGCCTGCCCATTGCGTTGTTTCACTCATAAGGGTGAGGGGAGGATAGACATTATTTAGGTAAGTGTGTCAATCATGTTTGTGAAAATCAATTTTTGAAGAAATTTGCTCAAGTCAAATATGCCATTTTTGCTGTTAACTTTTTGATCATTTGAAGGCAAGGTGAGCAGCATGAGATTGAACATTTCTGTTGCCGTATTTTTCATGGCATTATTGTGTCAAAAGTTTCAATGGGCTAATTGTGTGGAAACACAACAATTCAAGTTTTTATGGGATAATTGTTCTGAGACACAACAATTCTCATTTTCCGTGGAAGTTATCTTTTGTGGTTATGGTGTTTTCTTTGCTTACCCTTGTCTTTCTTCCTTTTGTTGTGGACGTTTTGCATGTGCTTTTATGTAGGTACTTGTTAACTCTGTATGTGATTGCCTGGTGTTGTGATGGCTTTGTACTGGATTGCGTGAATTAGTGAGTTAGATTGGGTTGTTGTGTTTGTAGTGGATTCTCTATGAGTGTCTTGCGTCAACATTGTAATTTAGCAGCGAGTTGCATAGAGGCAAGGTGACAGGACAATGATTGTTTTTTGCCTGAATTTACTATATTCTGTGAGATGGGTGAATGGGTTGTTGCATGTTCCTACTGCATTTGTCTGATGAGAAAATTTTGTTTTGCAAGTGATGGTCATTATGTGGACTATTGGTGGTGTGAATGTGCTTGCTTGCTTTTGAGTGACAAAATTTTTCAAAATGCTTGCTGGTGATCAGTTATGAGTTTTATCATCTAACATCACTGTTTTATCATTATTTTCAACAACAGCATCATGAATGAGGAAAAAAGCATCATTGATGGTAGATCTTCTGTGAGTGCTGGTGACAGTGGTGTTAAGGAACCTAGTGTAAGTGATCTGCATTGTTAAGTGACTTTGTCAACATACATCATCGTGTCACTTACTTTGATTTCACAAAGCCACCAGTTTTGCAAGAGGCAAGGGTTGTTGGTGCAAATTTGCAAGAGGCAAATGATGGTAGTGATGTTCCGACTGATGAGGAATGATGGTGAGTTTTCTGTGCTGTTGACTTTTTGTATGTAATTATTCTAACAAGGTGTCTTTCTTCTTAGACATTCCGTTGTGTCCTCAGTTTTTTGCGCGGAGGTGGTAGGATCAACATGTGCACAATGAGTCCACCGCCTTGGTTACCTTTCATTCGACTCTCTCTCAAAACATTTCAACAATGAGTCAGAGCTGGACAAATGTCATGCAACTTTTGACTGAGACCCTAGCTCGACAACAGGATGTTTTGGAGGCGGGATTTGAACGTCACAACATGTTGGTGAAGAGAGGATTTGACAGACTGATTGAATGCTTATCTCACACACACAGTACGACGCCTTCAGAATCTGGTTCGGGTATTGTCGAGTTCGGCGAAGGAATCATAGCAATGATGGACATAATGAGGATAGCAAGCTGCATGATGGGTCGTATGGTGTAGTGTTGAAGCGTCCGGATGGAAAGCATTATGAGTACCGCTTGCCTTCTTTTGACGAAGTTTTGTTGTTTTTTGGAGGACAATCCAAAGTTACTGTGCACCTCGATTCATTTCTTGATCTTGCACATGTGCTGTCTGCTGCTGGTTGGAGAGTGTTCCAAGAGGACAAGGCGAAGACAATTCTGCCATTCGTGCTAAATTGGAAGTCAAATAACAAAGGGGATATCCCTAGCCTTTGGTTGTGTGATAAGCACGACTGGAATCTGCCAAAAGTTCTGAACAAATTTGCCTCAGCCTTTCTGATCGTGGATGGCAAGCTTTGTGTTGCTGTGTTTGACTTATGGTATAATCAAGAAGACTACACCATGGAACCGAAGCTGACAATAATTGTTCCACAATCCCTCAGAGACAGTAATCTACCAGAGAGAGAGAACTAAAGCTGTTTTTTGAGAAAGTCTTTGATATTCCCAATCACGGTGGCTTCGAATATTTTGACACGATTGTGCAGAGGGTGGTAAGTGTATGATTGCAACTGGTGTAAAGGGGAGAGACCTCTTACCAACCTTTCCCAAAATAAAAGGGATGAATCCCAGAACTGACTTTAGAGATGCTTTGTGCTGGTTTTTCACTGTCTGTTGTTCTGGGAAGCCGGTAGAGAACATGTTTGCAAGGGTTTTATCTGAGCTGCATTCCTGCATCAAAAACAATGATCCACACAATTATAAGAAAACACTCTGTGTGGCAAATATGGAAGTTTCGGTGTGTCTGATGAAGGGAGGATTTCTTTCTCTTGTTCATGACAGTAATGGCATGCCTTTTGGAGAGTCTGCGACTACTGATGATTTTCTTGCAGAGATGAAGAAGTATGGGAATCCTGGGAAGCAGTCAGGCTCAGGTATATTCATTTTTGAATTTTTTGTCTAGATTATGTTACATTTAACTTATGTTTTTTTTCGTCAGCTGAACATAAGATAAAGAGGAAAGTTGATAAGGAGGCTTCTGGCAGTGGTGCGACGCAGTCAGGCTCAGGTATATTCATTGTTGAATTTATTTTTGTCTTGATTATGTTACATTTAACTTATGTATTTTTCCCCAGCTGAACATAAGATAAAGAGGAAAGTTGATAAGGAGGCTTCTGGCAGTGGTGCTACAAAGAAATTGAAACAACAGAGCTCCCAGCAGTCAAGTAAGTCGAAAAAGCAAACTTGACCAGCTATGCTCTGAAAGCCCTCACCTTCTGATGTATTGAAAAGAGTTCTTTGCATGGTCTAAGAAATGTTGTGAAGATTTAGGTCTCGCACAGGAAGATGGTGAGAGGGACAATTTTTAATGTTCTAAAATTAAACTATCCCTTATTGACACATCTGTTTTCTATTTCTGTAGTGCTGCAGACTTGTCTGTTTATTGGTATGTATTATCCAAGATCAGACAAGAAACTCAACAACTTTTTTCAAAGGGATTTGAGACGCATTAACATATGTGCCAAGAAATATCCAAGTCTGTACATTCTTAGGCCTTTTACAAGCAAGCGTGCCAAACGCAGGGCTAACGTCTTTTTTGAGCTCATTACCTATTATTAAGCCCTCCCCAGTTGTGTCCACGTCCGCGCTCGCCCAGTTTTTTCCGATTTTTTTTGCCCGGAGCGCTAAATCCGATTTCCATGCTCATAAAGAGGCTTCTTTCGCCCGGAGCGCTAAAGCCGTCGCCCACTCATTTTTGGGACATATTCCCGCACATTTCCCCATTCATCTCTTTTCTCTCTGCGAACATCCACAGCCATGCCCCCCGACGACGATTTGTTCCAGCCGTCTTCTAGTAGTGAAGAAGGCTCTTCCGATGAACAAGAGTCACAAACACTCGACGAACTAAAGAAGAAGATGATGGCTGACGCGGAAGAAGACTCCGCCGGTGCTGGCGATTCTCCTGGCACTGACGACGAAAGCTCCTCCGATAGCAGTGCTGAGTAGGTTCCACCGCCCTGCAAGACCAAAGCAGTAAACAAGACTCCCAAGAAGAAAGCACCTTGCAAGCAATCATCGAATCTTGACAGTGACAACGATGGCGTCAACATCAAGAAGACTCCAAAGAAGAAGCAGATTCAGGAGTCACACTAGTCTTCTGAAGACAAGACCTCCTCATCGTCACTTGCCCCAAAGACTCCTCGCAAGCGTAAACCCAAGAAGCAAGCAGGCAAGAAGAAACAGAAGAAGTCGTCCACTAACACCACTGTCAACACTACCGGGAAGGGAAAGAAGGCGGGTTCTACAACCTTCACTCCCGATGAGCTGTTGTTGCTTTCAAAAGCATACATGAAGGTCAGTTGCAACGCCAAGCATGGAACCGACAAGAAGGCGGAGAAATTCTGGGATGATATTGCTCTTCATTACGTTGAGCTTGTTGGAAAAGTGAATAGCATCAATGAAGACAACATTGATTATACCAACATCAATATAATGAGGAATGCCGAGTCGCTCCGCAACTGTTGGCAACGTCGTCTTCAGCCCTCCGTTCAGAAGTTCTGCGGCATCCTCGCAACAAATCCACCTCAGTCTGGCAAGGTAAAGGACGATCAGATTATGGATCGTTACTATTCAAGGATGCGGCAGATCTACTCAGAACAGTCGCACATGTTCAAGAGAGATGCCCCCAAGGATTTCTCGAAATGCATGAAGGCATACTTGTTCTTGAGTAGTCACCCAAAATTCGATGTCAAGATTCCACTCGACCCTTCCCATAAGAGACCATCAAAAAGTCCTAACTCCATTCAGGCAGAAGCTGATGATTTCACCGCTGCCATCGACAACAAAGACTCACAGCCCGACCAAAGCTTTGTCATCCATCCACAAAGCAGGTCCCATCCCGCTGGCCAAGAATTAGCCAAGAGGGCCAATGCAGTCAAATTCATTGTTGATGAGGTGTCGAAAAGAGCTACCAACAATCTCAAGTCACCCACTGTAGGTACAGAGGCAATCATGGGTGTTCTAGAGAAGACATTGAACCAGGCCAACAAGCACATGAGTAGCATTGCCCATCAGCAAGCAACAATGGCCAATCATCAAGTGATGATGACTGCACCTGTGGAGATTCGAGATAAGTACTTTGGGGAAATCTATTCAACAATCCAGCTCAAGACTGCAAACAGGAGGATGCAGGAGGAGGTCCATCAGCTCGAGTTGGTTGCAAAAAAGAAAGAGGTCGAAGCTTTAATTTCTCGCAGCAATAAAAGTGGACAAAGTGAGGATTTGTTTGTAGTCGAAGGTACCGGAGGTGGCGATGTGTCAGAGAAAGAGTATGAGGCGGATGGTGAGGATAACATCAACAACCAATCTTGTTGGGTGCAGCTGGCATTGGGTAGGACTGAGGTACAGGCGTCGGAACAAAGGAACAGAGTTTGCCTGTGTCCACAACAGAGACAACATGATTTCATGAATGAATCAAAGTTCCAACGTTTTATTTTGAAGCAGACAAACAGCAAAGATCCTCCTCATTGGGATTTATTGCATGAAACTGCTACCGTCGTCATCGATCACATCGTAGAAGATGAGGATCAAGGTCCTAGCAAGGAGTGGGGTCCCTATGGATGGTATCGCCATCTTACAAAGGAACAGATCAAGGAGGCCTGCATTGGGAAGACTGTCCGTGAGAGTGTTTAGTTTTATGTGTTAACATATCGAATCAATAAGAAATACGCAATACCTTCCATTTTATGTGATATAAAAATTGTTTAGATATTATATTTCACTTCAAAACATATAACCAATGTAAAACTAGAAGTGAAGTGGATTGTATTCATCACAGAACAGATCCACAGTCTCCAACGCTGCATCACCATGTTTCTATCGGACCAAATGCCGCATCATCGCCTTCTTCAACTTCTGAGCACCATCGCAATCATACAGTGATGCCCACCTCCTCATTACTATTTGGTGTTTGATGTTCCTGTCCAGCACGTCTTCCTGAACTTCTGTCATCAATGCTTCAATCTCTTCAGAATCATCAACTGAATCTCCTGCAGCAGTCTGCTCCTCAGGTGGCCACCAAAGTATTGTAGAGGTATGCACTCTCTTCTTCCTCATTTTCGACACGAGCCTCCACCATCATGTTATGCATCAAAATACATGCCAGAACCAAGTAGTAAATGTCATCCTTGTGATGGAGATTGATTGGATGCAGCAAGGATAGGAATTTGAGCTTGAGAACACCGAATCCTCTCTCAACATCCTTCCTGAATGCCTCCTGATCTTGTGCAAAGCTGAAGGCAAGTTTGGTATGAGGATCAGACTCAGAAGAGAGGAAACGGGTCAGTGGTGGGTAAATGCCATCAACAAGATAAACCAGCTTGTCAAATACTTCACCGTCCACCACGAATTCAAAATTGAGTTCTTCATGGCGGCCATCAATCATTGATTCGTATAGCGACAATCGTTCCCAGCTGTTTATGTCATTCAAAGTCCCCGGGAAACCAAACGCTGCATGCCAAAACCACAGGTTGTTGTCAACGACTGCTTTGAGACCGATACTTGCTATCTTTTCACGTCCCTGGAACTGACCTTTCCATGCAGTTGGGCATTTCTTCCAATGGACCTTCGTCACATCTAGGGAGCCCATCATCCCGGGGATCTTGTGGACTCGCTCATGCACTGAAACGATGTTTCTTGCATCTGATTTTGTAGGTCTTCTCAAGTACTGATTTGCCAATGGATGACAACTCACAATACCTTTGGTGAGCAACGAAACATCTGCGCGTACTCGACTCACCCATCTGAAAATAATCCACGAAGGCATTTCATGATACACCGTAGCAAATCATCTTCATTGCCACGAGGAACTTGACGTATGGGCATATAGTAGGCTTCCCTGCACGACACACAGTCTGCCTCCAAAAGGAGTGTCTCTTGTCCAGGTGCGTCACATGAGTTTTGACCATAGACCTGGCAATTCGAAAAGTGCGTTCGAAGGATTTTTTGGAGAAACGTGGAACAGGTCCCATCCAGTCATCATGTACACACACACGAGCCCGCTCGTGGTCATACTTCACACGCTGCCACTTATTGGTTGCGGCGTTTTCGTGATTTGCATTCCTCTTTCCTCTCTTCCTGTTCAATGACGTGATGTTTTTCTCAAGGATAAACTCATCGACCATGTCCCAGGCAATATCCCTAGGGACTTTGATGTCTTGAGGGAGGCTGGCTGCAGCGATCGCTACACCAGCAGCTGCCACGACACAAAGAAAAGTAGAAAACACGATCCAGAGATAGGAATCGTTGTTAGTTTTTGACATTATGGTTTGCTGTTTTGACGACAACGTGAGATTTGCGGAAGTGTTGAAATGGAATTGGGGAAGATGCATTCGAGAACGCAAGTGTCAGAATTGTCATCACATGCGTTGAGAATACAAAAGGGCTATGAGATTTAGGACCTGACGCGGACACGAATTGAGGCAGGCTATCAAAAGGAATAGCGCACTAAGTATAGCACGGTCAAAGAAAAAACATGCAGCGGGCTAATGTAAATCAATTTTTATGAATGAAATTTGGGCTAACGAAAAATTAGCCCATGGTCAGTTAGCCCGGTCGCTTGTAAAAGGCCTTACCGCAGCTTTTGGGTCTGACGAGGCTTTTTATCCTGAAGTGGAGCTGTGCCAACGAGACAGGCATTTTATTTATTCAGTGGGACCTCGCGGTAAAAATTTACTTACTGTTCTTCACAAAAAATGTGAAAACTTCCAGGAGACCTTATTGTTCATGTGTTCCGAACCCTTTGCATTTTACTGCTTTTCTCACATATGGAGTTTCAGGTCTGTCTTGACCCATACAAAGTCAACGAACATGGCAAGTTTAAGTATCCCGAAATGAAGATGCTTATTGACAACTTCGTTACCGTGGTGAAATTTCAAAAATTTCAAATGGGTGAATTAAGAGATTATGTGAAGGTTAATTGTCCCCTTCATGTCAGCAAGGGCAAAGTGTTGGATGTCTATGCGAATTTGTGGAAATCAGCTAGCATATATCTCCCGTGGAACACAACTGTTGCTGTTGCCATCACATGGAATCTGCCTCTCCTTTCTCAGTATTTTGCCATTTATCCATTGATTGCTGGTACCATGGGAAACAACAGTCTGTTCAATATTTCTTTGTCATTCTGTCAGGAATTTGACAATTATGATCTTGATCAGTTCGATAAGTTGACAAAAGCAAAAATCAGGAATGAGGCATCTGTCAATAAACTGGAAGACAGATATGATGTTCACCGGGATAACTTGGGGTTGCTTGATGATGTATTTGGATTGGGAAATATTGACTACATTTGCCTCAAGGTTTTGGGTTGCCACCATCCTCACTATGATCAATATGGGAATGCCAATGAAAATGCATTTGGGTTGAACGTAGGTGGTTATTTTCTTCCAACTGATACAGGCAACATTGATCAAGGTGGTTTTAAGTATGAGTCAGAAAGTGACAGTCATCACAGCGATTCATCTTTGGATCCCAACTATGTTCCCAAAAAGGGAAACGTTGTCAGAAAAAGGACTCAAAAGGCCCATGGTAAGCACTTTAAAGTTTGTTCAATTATTGTATCACATTTTCATAATACATTCATTTCTCTCATAGGAAAAGCAAGTAGAACCGAAACTCAAGATTTCCTCAATTCAGCTAGTGAAGAGACAAACAGTGAACCGGGTGTCAATTCTGATCAAGAAGCATCTGACGGGGAAGAGAGTTTGGATGAATCTGTCAAAGGAGACATATCAGATAAGAGCATTTCTTCCCATGAAATTTTTCATACCAACGATGGAACTTTTTCTGACTCCAATTCAAGGATTTCAGCATCCTCATCCAGCCCTCATAAAAGGTTGATCGACAAATTTGATGGGGAAGTTGACATTATGGATATGGATATTTCTGAGTCTGGTATGTAATTTTGTGGTGTAAAATGAAAATGACTTCTTTTTATTCAATTCAAGTAAAACTTGCATTTGTAGTGTGCATGTTTTGCTCAAGTCATTTTTTTCAGTATATGGACAAGACAAAGCTTGATGATGAGGAATTGTCTTTGTACACTTATTTGTGTAGCCTGAGAAATAGTAATGGATTTGGACTGCTTGAGGTGAGGTCTGAATCCTTGATGCCAAGGAGGATTGCTGAAAGAATAGAGAATCTTCAAAGGACATTCTTAAAGAGGGCAGATGAATTTAGAAAAAAATGGGTTTTGATTGATGATTTATGTCATTTCAAGCTGACAGACGAAGAAACGAAGGGAGAATGCAGTGTAGATACTTTTCATGTGATTTTGGAAGGGCGCTTCAGTGGATGCTACAAATGCAACAATTGTCACGTTGGACTTTGGAGTTGCAATATTGGCATAGTGAGTCCTTTGGACAGGAATATTTTGGAAAGAGTTTTTGAAGATGTAGACATCAGTCTTATTCCCACTATGTCAGATGACAAAGAAACATTGGTCATGAGAATATCAGGGAGCAAATATCTTGATGATATTGTGATATACAATCCTTGCTTCTCTATACTTGATGAGTCTCTCACCTCGCATCAGCCAAAAAGAAGATCTGAAGGAATTGTGAAACGATCAGTGCATATTTATAGTGGTAGCGATGGAGAGGGGCAAGGCAGGCAAATTGTGACACTTCCAAACTACACATCTTATGGTCGCCACCAAGACAATTGGCATGGAAGGCCTATGAAGACTTCCACCTTTCTTGCTAGTCTTATTTGCTGGAGAGCATGTTGGAATCATCCCGCAGAAGTTTCTAGAAAAAGTCCACCGACACATTGTCAAATGCTATTTATTATGGAGCATTGAAATCAAAGATAGGTTATCACAGAGACAATTTTAATGTTCAATTCATTAAAAATGTCATTTCTGGAAAATCTGTCACATTGAATGGTCATCCTTCTGGTGGCAGGGAGAATTCTCAGATTGTTGGTTCAAATGTCTTAGTCTTGACAATGGGCAGTAAACCTATGAAATTTGCATTTAAGTTTCCATCATTGGGAAATGTCCAAGGCAAAAAGAGCACATATGTAACATCACCAAGGCATCATTTCACATGTGGAAAGTTTACAATAGCAGTTCTTGACCCCATTGATGTCATGATGACACATGGAGCAAGCTTTGTTTACAGCACACGGGCAAATAAGGATCAATGGTACAAGGTAGGTTACTGCTTCAGGTGGCTCCAGTCTTTCAGAGACTTTTATGAGGATACTTGTACCTTGAGGTTGGACTCATCCGGTATTCACAGAAAAAGATGTGGAAAGAAAACAGACAGAGATATATACACATAGGAAACTGATTTGCAACAAAGAAAGACTTCTTTGTATAATGAATTTTCTATATGTTATTAAAAATTTAAGAGCTACAGTCAATCAGAAAGTGAAGATTGGATACTGTATAACACAGAACACATGTGTTCAACTAAACTCCTATTACGGTAGAGGAGGAGGCGAAATCTTTTTGTTTGGATGTGACAGTTTTTGATGCGGAACTGAGCATGAATGGCACTGCCATTGCAGTAGGAATCACCATATTTACTCCAAACCGGAACGAACGAGTGACGTTGCTGAATTTTCCAAATATGATATAATATGGCTTTGGACAAACTGATGTTTCTCAATTTAAAAGTCCTGATTTTCTTATGAATAGCCAATCCCAGCAGTAATCTAACTGGACATGCTTCCAACGGTGAGACATGGTCATCCTGTTGTTGACTCTTGACCCAAGTGAAGGAATCTTCTAACTTATTTGAGAAGAAGAAATTTTCAACCAACCAAGTAATGTCATGCTCGTGGTATGAAGACCGTCCTTGTTGTTCAACTATAACAAAAAATACACTGTTCATGTCTCACTCTTTCCAGGATAATAAAATTATGAAAGGAAAAAATAAATAAGAATGAAGCTGCCAACAAAGACCACATGCAGGTAACATCATTCAGTCTGATTATCATACATTGAAATATTTGTCAGTTCAGATTATTCTGTTCAGCTGTGATTATATGTAAAAAATTTCTTTTGGCTTCTTCACAATATTTTTTGTTATCGTTTAATATAAAAATGATGCATTCAAAATTTCCCCCTTCAAGTCACTCTGCAGCTCAAAATGGCTTCCCCGAAATATTTAGTTTTATCGTTAAATTTGAAAACAATAGGTTCAAATTTTTTCACCATTCAAGCCATTCTGCAGATTAGCAAGACGTTGTAAATTGAAAAATTTAATATGTGAAGGTACAGGTAGAATATGGTATATAGGTATCTATTTCGTAAAAGATACCTTTTTGTGCACGGCACATTATTTTTTGAATTTTCCAAGAAAACAGAAAGTGTGTTTCTCATAGCCACAAAAAAATGAGAAAAGAATTTCTCATTTCTGTGTTTTTAAAATTTTAAAAAAATTTGGAGAAGATGTTGCAATCTGAGACGTTGTTATCTGAGACGTTGTTTCAATTCTTGTTCTCTCAAACTCAGATCATTTTTATACACTTTTGCTGAAATGAGTTGCTCATAATTCTAAGTTGGGAATATTTATTGAATCAATTAGAAACAAAGACAGCCATGGCAAACACAGGAACCAAAAACACTGCACCATCAACTCCTACAAAAGGAAAGCCTACAGCTAAAGCGGCAAGTCCCCCAAGAAAGTCTGCTATAGACCGCAGCCCTCTGAAATCAGTCAAGTCATCTAAAGACCAGATTGTGCGATACAAGGAAGTTGGAATTGAAGGCGTCTGTCTTGCTTTTTGTTACAAGCCAGATGGGATTAATCCTCCTTACATTGCTCCTATCATTTGCTATTTGGACGATTCAGAAGGTGACAAGGCGGGGGGTCGTATCATGTTTCTTGCCCAGCTCCGTGATTCCAATGGAGCAAATGTTCCTTTACAAACACCATCAGCCACAGGGAAATTGTACTCAACAGACGTTATTGTCATGTCCCTTGATGATCCCAAGTATACCTTCTTTTCTGCAATTGGTGATCTTGTAAATGTTCTCAACGATGCCGCACGTACCTCTGTAGTGAGACCCCAATGGCAGTATCAAGTTCCTAGTTTCGTCAACAGAGGCAGGGCAACACCACCAACCATTGTACCATTGAGCACATACTTACTAAATGATGATTGCATCAGTTTCATCAAGAGATTCTGGGAAAACTGCGAGAGCAAAGATGCATTGAACAAGAATGAGCATCGAGATGTCATCCTCAAGGAGGTGTTTGGCTCTGCAGATGAAGGATGGCAAGCATTGGAAAACATCTCTGAGGAAGCATATGAACTTTTGTAAAGAAGGTGTCTCACAAATGTTTGTCAAACCGTTATATTTGTATGGGAAATACATGATGTGACTGTGATTTGAAGAGTGTCAAAATGGAATTGCATTTTCTCTATGTTTAGCTTTAATTATTGTGTGATTTGTCTGTGTTATTCTTTCTACAGTGTCAATTATTCTTATCAAACGAAACGTTCTTACATTTTTGCTTTATCTGGAACTTTTGCAAGCAGTCTATGTTGAAAGACAATCAAAGCACCTGGAAGTTTAAATGCCCCTGGTTTGTACAGTAGAGGTTTGTTCAGAAACAATCCTAGTCTTGTTCTCACTCTTGATAACACAGTGTAAACCCAGCCATGACCGTAATTCCAATTATTAATGATGAGTTCTTTTTTTGTGATACCTTGTAATTTGTGAGCAGTTGTGGCCTCATTCAAATTGATAGGTAATTGTATCATGATAACTTTCTGTTTGTGCTCTCCTTTTTTGATGATTGTGTTTGTCTCATACCCTTGTCAGGTGGATCAACATCACATCTGTAGAATGTGCAATAGTACCTCTTTGGTTTCAGCTTGAATCTCTTGGGGAAACAATTTTTTGTAATCTTGTCTGAAACCCATGCAGATGTGCTTCTATGTCTTCATTCATTGGATCATTCTGGAGGTCATTTTCTATTGAAGAGATCTGTTCCTCAAGCTTGATTTGTTCAATCTTTTTTTGGAAAGTGTTCAAACTCAACATAATCCACATCAGCAACATTTATTGTATAAACTTTTCCCATCATAATTTTTCCAATTCAAAGTTGTGTCTGTTTTCCTCTTGACTCCAATGACTCTAAACAATGTACCATTTCCTCTTCCCCTTGATATATCATCATTGTCGATTATCATGCAGTGCACCCCAACATAAAGTTTTAATGCAGGGTCGACATTTTTTGTTGGTCTTTCGTATCACTGTCACCACATCTAGCATAAATTTTATTTCTTAACTCAGTCGTCACTCTTACTGGCAATGGAGTTTCCTCGGAGAAAGTCTTTTTGGATTTACGTCGTTTTGGAGCCTTTTGTATGTCTGCTTCTATAACAACAGTGTGCTCTGGTGGAGGTTCAGAACTCTCTACTGATGGAAAGTCTTTTATGTGATTTTGGAAAACAGATGCATGAATTGACACTCTCTCTGAGTTCTTCCAACAAGCATATGCAATATCGTCCTGATAGATTTCAGGTAATTGAACTTGCTGGCCAATGAGACGTTCATTTATGGCGTTGCAGTCTTCTTTCGTAAACAACCCATCCCACATTCATTTCAAGATTCTTCCATATTCAGGGTCATCTTTGAATCGGTGGCTGTTGTTAAGAATGATTGCAAGATTTATTGAGTTCTCCCACAAGGAAGAATTGGAATACAATAGTTGGCTTTCTCTAGCTTTCACTGGTGGTATCTGACGGAAATCATCACAAAATATTATTGAGTAACCCCCAAATATCATGTTTGGTGACAATCCCTTCCCACCAGAACACAGCCTTCGACGAATCATATTTAGACGGGAATTCATTTTTTCCATCTGATCACATGTTGAAAATGAGATTTCATCTATGATCAGCATTCGAACTTGTTCCCAGTTATGAAGCATCCCAGGAGAGATATTTTTTGACTTTGAATTCAGGTGCGCTGCACTGTGTAAAGTAACACCTCCAAACAAAGCTGCGGCACATCCAGTGATGGCAGTAAACAAAAATGTCTTATCACCCCAAAGGATGTCCATATATTTGCAAAATTGAAAACAAAATTGTTGTGCAACATCAATTGCTGTACTCTTTCCAGCTCCAGCAGGCCCAGTGACAAACATCAACAATTGCTCCTTGGCACCTAGGTCCTTCAACTTCTGTTCCACTTTCTGTTTTATAAAAGTTGTTCTTTCATCTCTGAAATCTTCATTACTATCTGCAAATCCAGATTCAGTAGATGACTGTGAGTCCAGACTCTCACGAATCAGATTCAGTAGAAATGAGCTGCATATGACGTCATAAGCAATATACTGTATTCTGTCCAATGTAATATGCTTTTCCCTTGAAACACGATTAGCAACTCCTTGCATTGTTGGAATTGAACCTCTGTTGAAACTTGAGGAAAGTCCAAGTTCTGCCCATTCCTTGTCCTCAAGAATACAATCTTCTTGTGAATCACTATCAACTATTCCCTCCTCTGAAAAATCTGATTCTTGCATATCCTCTTGCATGTTATTCTTGATGGTAGCACCAGTGATGAAAGCAAGTAGAGTTTTGTATTTACTTGCCCCATGCCCAAAAACACTGTTGTCAGTTTGGGCATTGGTCGAACTTGTTGCACTCCGTGATGCTTCATTGCCACTGGTAGAGGAGTTATTCCCAGCTAGGAAAATTGAACTTGCATCATATGACCTAGTATTGATTGTTTTGTTGCTTGAAAGAGATTCTCCTTTTTTGAGATCATTTAACAATCTTTCCATACAACTTTCATCTTGGCAAAGATCTTCTTCAAACTCATTTTCATTATAAGAATCAACTGATTCGGCATCATCATAATCTGAATAGTCACTGTCACAATCATTGAATCTTCCTGCATGACCATCCATATTATTGCTCTCTCTTGATGTTGTAGTTGCTTTGATTGTATCAGTGGGAACCTTGCACTTTCTGCATTGCAAATTGTCTTGCATGTTTTGAAGAATTTTACCTCCATATTTCCAAAATTTGCTTGATTCAATATTCTCATTCATAACATTCATAAGTTTATCCCACAAACAAGAATTCTCATCATGATGTAAGATGGATTCATATCTGAAAGGATGAAAAAGGAGTAATGCCATTTTCGGATAGTTTTCTCTTGATTCAAGCACACTTCTACTTGGTTCATCATCAGTTAACTCTAAATCTTCAATGTCACATAGCATTCCTTTGGGCATTGCCAATTTTGGAATTCTCATCTTTTTGGATGCTCTGAGGTAGCAATATCTTCTTCCTGGATGATCTTCTTTGAATGCCAATTCATCATCTTGGAGTACTGGCATGCCTCTCTCATCTCGATTGTTCATTCGGTTGAAAGAAAATGGAATCCTCTCAAACTTCAATGCAAATTCATAGAAACTCAAATCTTCCAGACATTCTGGCCTGAACAAGTAATCATTCACAGAATAATCTGCCCACATGACAACTTCTCCATTTTCGCCCCTGTTCCTTCTGCGAAGTACAAAGTAACCTGGAGCTTCACCCTGTAGCTTATTTAGCATTTGTCCAACTAGCAGATCCTGAAAATTGTGTGAAAATGAAAATCTGGAACCATTCTCACACAACAGTAGATGAGCCATAGTTGCACTAACTACATCTTGACTCAAGTGAACACTCATTCCAATGAGGATTCCAATGAGGAAACTGCACAAACCCTCCCAAAAACAGGCATCTTGTTCCATGTTTGGTGTATGTTCCAACCCTTTGGCTACTAACTTTTCTTCTTCCTTCTGGATACGACGAATCACCTGTTTTCCCACTCTATCAAAATCAACACCTCTATCTTCTTTCTGCGTAGATTTTGTTGAGTAGTGAACAACATAAAACACACAACTGGGACTTCCGATTTGGATGTTGCTATTACAGCCAAGAGTCTTGGTAATGTACTTGCAGTGCGTATTCAAAAATTGAGATCCCAATGATCTCTTGCTCTCCACAGTGTAAGGGTAAATGGTTGTGTCGCCTTTCTCCAATGATCTCCAAACAGTTGCCTTTGTTTCATCCTCATTGTCCTCTTGAAACGTGGTGTTTTCAATCGCAGGTCTTGGAAATGGAAATCGACATTCTTTGCCATATTTGAAGCAAGATGTCCTATGCTTCCAGTCGTGCTCGTTCATTCTCCTTGTCGCTACCAAATGCCTGAATTCACTGTCAAAAAGAAATCCTGATCTTTCTGTGGCTCCATCGATAGGATATCGATACGTCATTAAATCTGATCTTTCACGAGACAAGGGAAACTCAACACCAACAAGCTCAGCACATCTGGAATTTTTCATTGACTCCATAGACATGTCTGTAAGGGTGACCATTGACAGATTGGTATTTTCACCTGATAATCCTTTTTCAGCACAACATTTGCATTCCATCATATGACCCTTCAATTCCATCCTATGAGATTCTGATCTGCAGTCTCTAAGAGTTTGTGCATCTTTTTCTTGGAACATATCTGAAATGCAGCCCTGCTGTTGACATTCCTTGTGAATTACTTCTAGTTCAGGTGAATAGCCATAATAAGAACAGAAATGTCTGTCAACAAATCCTTCAATTTCTTTTCTTGCATTTTGGCGTCTCACTGGGTCATTATCAAACAAAGAGTCTTTGAACTCATCAAAGCGATCCAACCAAACTAAACAGTGACCATGCAGTGATCCTCTTCCTTGTTCTTCACTTCCTCTAACAAAAGCCTTGCATTTGCCATACATTCCTACACCCTTGCTGCAATTTTTCTTGAAGTCCCATCCTAACAGTTCACACACCACCTGCATGGCAGCTTGATAATCAAGAGAACAAGCACCTGGATATTTAGTCCTCTTCTTTTGCCTGAGTTCAAAATCTGAAATGCAAAAGCTTCATTACAATCAACTGTAGGAATGACAATTTCTTTTCCTTGGTTAGCATACATTCGGACTCTGAAATTACACTCATCATTTGGAGTAACTGTGAAAAAGATTCTATGATGACCAAAATAGTCACTGAGTGCATACATCTTCTTTCTAGCTTCCTTGGCAGCTTCTGCTGTGTGTCCAAGAATTTTACATGATGTTGTGACAGATTTCAAAAATGATGCTGCTGGTGTGTTTACATCAAGAGGTTCATTGTTTTGGTCCCTTCTGTTGAGCTCTTTTGCAGCTTTGTGCACATCACCCACAGACAGCTTTGAAATCCGTTCTCCCAGTGCCTGTCCTTGATAGTTCGACTTGCATTTTATTAGTCCTGTGGTATAAAATGCATTTCTACACATCAGATGTTAACAAACCAAAATATAATCTGGCCTCATGAACTGGTTCAAGGAAAGTCGCATGTAGTGCTTCAGACATGCTTCATTGGAAACTTCAACCTTTCTATTTTTACCCAAATTTGGACATCCCGAACCAAATGGAAATTGGATGGGAAATGCATCTTCCAAATTGATTTCATGTCCTCTCAAATAAGTACCACCGTACATCAACATAGTTGGTGCAGTTGACTCGAGCATAGCCTGGACAAAATCCTCAGTGCTATCAAAAACAGAATTGTCTGTACTTGGATTTTGTGACTCACTTGAAAAGTAATACGTCTTTCCTTGAATCTGACATTCTAATTCCGGGGCAACCGGATCAGAAGCATTGTTCTCATTGTCATCATCTTGCAGTATAATCACAGGCTTTGGACATTCATCTGGAGGCACCACATCACTGTATCCCTTATGACCTGATTCCTTGCTGAACCATGTTGAAAGATCCATAAAAAGGTCTGTGTCCAATTCAGCTTGCCTCCTCACAACATTTTTCTTAGCTGGCATCATTCTGCCACACAATACCACATAAATGTTTCCCCCCCAGTAGAGCTTCTGTACTTATGCAGTGCACCTCCTACATGAGATTGATCAACGCTGAACATTGAAAAATGCCCTTTCAAAGATTTTTGACTTCCTCCAGTCTAAGCATGAACATATCCAAATGGCCTCACTGGGCTGATTGACGCACAAAAGAGATCATCCAAATCAATTTCGGCATTAATGCTTCGATTTTTGATACTGCCATTTTTGTCTTGAAAATTGATGACTTCAGGAATGTGACCTATTGCAAATCCATTGGCAATTGCAAACTTGGGTGGTTTGTCTTGATCCTTATTTCTTGAACATTTGAGGCTCCCATAGCACGTCTCACAACACTCATACGCCCTTTCTGATCAACTCTTGCCCTGGGAGAAAGCAACAAATGCTTCAAATCACAATCCTCAACTTGGTACTGTTTCACCAATTCCGGATGCATGGGAACAATGTCATAGTACTCCTCATAAGTTGAGACTGCTAATTTTGACGAGCTCTCCAACAACCCTTATTTCTCGATGAATTTGACTTCTTCCAATCCAATGATGAGGCGGTCACAAACTGCACATACATGTGCACAGTGCTTGTTTATATCACCATCCACAGCAGTTGACAGGCAAATTTTCTCTCTGATCTTCTGAACCATTTTTTTCCATTTCTGACTCGTTCAACTCTTGGTAGGAAATTTTGGTTGCATGGTGTGTTCTCTTGAGTGTTTGTAGGACTTGGGGTTGCGGGAATAAGAATTTATTTATTCGTAAAGTAAAAGACGTTGAGTTGTCGCATCAGATTATGTTTTATCACAATGTTGATCGTGAAATCAATGGCCGGCATGATTTATTGATTTTCTTATTTTGGGCTTCTTTCACAATCTTGAAGGGACCGTTAAGAAAATAATTAAAACTATAAATTGCTGATTTCTTGATTTGCTTATTTTACATGATGCTGTATCGTACCGTACGCTCTCTAGATAAAAAACAAGGTAAATAACATTATTTTTTGTATGTATCTCTCTCTCTCTCTCTCTCTCTCTCTCTCTCTCTCTCTCTCTCTCTCTCTCTCTCTCTCTCTCTCTCTCTCTCTCTCTCTCTCTCTCTCTCTCTCTCTCTCTCTCTCTCTCTCTCTCTCTCTCTCTCTCTCTCTCTCTCTCTCTCTCTCTCTCTCTCTCTCTCTCTCTCTCTCTCTCTCTCTCTCTTGAGTCATGAGTCGTACTTTGATGGAGTTTGATGGCATCTGTCTCACTAACCCGCTGCCCCACAACCATTCTTGTTACGATACCAAGCACTCTCGTCTGCACAGCCTGTGGTTGTTGATTGGCATTATTTCTTGAAGATGGAGTTTTTGTTGTCTCCTGATGACTTTTTAGTCGCCGCTGAACCCATCCTCCGATTGAAGCTTTCATGTCTTGAGGGCATCGCAAACCAAAGACGATGGATGGCTTGCTTTGGGGCAAAACCTGATGTCATGGCAGACTTATGGACCAGAATAGATCCAAGTACTACCATGCCGGAAGGCGCCAAACCGGAGCACATGACATGGGTGTTTTACTTTTTGAAGCTGTATAATACAGAAGATGTAAACACCAGAAATGTCGGTGGTTGCGACGAGAAAACGTTTCGAAAGTGGGTGTGGCTATTTGTTGATGCAATATCCTACCAGGAATACCCAATTGTGAGTTAATAGTTTCCCGTCATAACTCTATTTTCTTTGTCAATCCTCAATCATTGTCGTATTTATAATTCGTTTGTATCTTAAAGATATCCTGGGAGAAGCGATTCATGGGGAACTTTGGAAATGAAGCGTTGATTACCATTGATGGAACTGATGTGCCGGTTCAACATAAATTTGATCCTAAACTTTGTTCTCACAAGTTCAAGAGCAATGGACTGAAATATGAGGTTGGTGTGTGCATTCAGACAGGAAATATTGTTTGGATTAATGGCCCTTTCCGTGCTGGAGTCCATGATATTACAATTTCACGACAAGCAGTGATTGGTGCGTTGAATGAGGGGGAAATGATTAAAGCCGATGGAGGATATGAAGGGGAGCCATTTTATATTAAAATTCCAGATGATTGTACATCTAGCGAGCAGAGATACATGAAGACGGTGACAAGATCTCATCATGAAACGGCAAACAAAAGGTTCAAAATCTTCGAAGTTTTGGAAAGGCTATTCCGCCATCCTTTCAACAAACACTCCTCCTGTTTCAGAGCTGTTGCTGTGATCACTCAACTCAACATTGAATACGGTCATCCTCTCTACAGTGTCGAATACTTCGATGAAGTAAAAACCAATAGCACGACCGCTTAATGGTGGGAAATATAATGTTGGCAACTTTTCACTCCCAAATTGTCCTTAGAGAGATAATTCAATACAGATTATAGCATCTTAGCTATTCAAGATATTTTGTATATTTTGTATCACCCATCTCTAAAATGAATCAAAATATAGATTATGTTGTTGTAACCGAGCTGTACTAGTTTATAGATTACGACCGTCTATCAAATTCAATTCAACCCACAAATGTAATACAAAGCATCATTTTGTATTCTATCACCCTTGCTTCTTCTTTTTAGGCACAAGTAGGTGGTGTGGAGAAGCGGGAACCACAGTGGGGCGACTTCCACCATGTGTACGCACCTGTTTTGCCAACAAATCAGTTTGAGTCAACAAGGTGCTAATAAATTCATACGACTGACGCAAACTGTCAATCTGGAACTGCAAATCCTCATCAATCTTGGATGCCTTGCTGTTGAGTTCATCAATTGCGCGACGCAACTCTGCTTCAGCATGAGCCTTGAGGTCAGTCAATTCCGTCTTGACTTTAGATAGCTTCGAATTCAATTCGTATTCAGCATGCACGCGATTCCAATCATCATCATCAGCTTTGGACTCAACTTGGATTTTGAAGGAATGAAATGCTGTATGGATCTCTGCAATTTTGTTGTAGAGGGAATGTCCTTTAGCTTCAATTGACTGCAGCTGCGCCTTCAAGTGTGCGATATCAAACTTGAGACTAGCCACGTCAACTTCAACTTCATTGAATTGAGAATTTGTATCCATTTGAAGTCTGACAAGGTTCTCTTCGATGGATTTAAGGCGTGAATCATTGCTGCTACCTCGGCTGGTTGATGCACGCCCCCCTTCCTCTTCATCGTCATCATTTTCGGAAAGTAGGTCTGTTCCCAGCTGATGACGAATAGGATTTAAAATGAATATTTCATACCACAAAAGGTTTATTGTGCATAATGATATTTTCACATGGAACTCACATCAAATGGAGATTCCTCCTCACTTGCACTGTGGTCGTTCCTTCTGGCAAAAGAGGGTGACCAGAAATCCTTCTTCAACTTGATGTCTTCGCTACTTTTCACTCGAAGTTCAAAATGAATGAGTCCGGTGCACTTCTGCTTGTTCTTTTCCTCTCTGTGAAACAATTGCTAAAAAAAGATGTTAGTCGGTATGAATTGAGTGAAAGAGAATTCGGCATCATTTTGCTTTTCATACCTGGGGCGCTTCAAATGGTAGCAAATTGAATACACCGTCAATATCACGGCGACCATAACCCTCAAGAGGCAGAACTTTGTCGCATGCCTTGTCAAGCAAAATATGAAAGATGAACACTGGATTGTCACTGTTGACGCCCATTGACTTGAGCTCCTGTTGGTACGCAATCATTGCAGGATGATTAGATTGGTACATCTTGGCAAGCACCTTCACCCGTCCCGCACGAAATACTTCCTTGTTACGTGGAGATTTCCCGTCATATCTGGTCAAAACAAGATGTTTCCAAAGCCTTGTGGGGTCAAGCATCATCGTAAGATAAGTGAAAGTGAATTCCAATGATTTTCCCACCGGAGATAGCTTGAAAAACGAATCGATTCCGGACTTTGAGGGAATCCAACCTGATAGGCCAACGACCAAAACACAGAGTCGTTGCTCAGGTTTGCCTGAGTGAGAAGACGTGCTATGAAAAGCCGCTTGGAGTGATGGTGCCGAGATGGTTGAAATGTTCTTCGCTTTTGTTGATTTGCTCTTTTCAGGGGGGTGGAATAGTTGATCATCTATAAATCATATCAGGGCGTTAGATAAAACCACTTAAGACTGAAAATGAATAAACAATCAACTAGTACCACGACAGATATCTCACCGTCATAATCATCCTTGGTCTCATCATTGTGGTCATTTGCGGAGTCAATTTCAATTGTTGGGGGCTTGTTGTCCTCGGTCATGTCGTCGCTTTCAACGAAGCTAACCACTGATTTGTCTGAATTTTTCTCTCGCGGCAGAGTTGTCTCCGCTTCTATCTGCTGGGCACGTTTCCACTCTGGACTGTTGATCGCATTAGTCCAGTTTAGACCCCAACGAGCCTTTGCTATCTGACGAGTCGGAAAAGGGTTTCGATGATTCTGATTCCACCCAGTTGGATATTCTTGATTCTCCGGGTCATGGGCTTTTTCGAAATATTTTGTCCACTCATTTTTCTGAGCCTTTGGATTCCATCCATACCTTTTCCGATCCACCTCATCCAACCCACCAAAGACACCAATGCCATAATAAACCTTGAACTTTTCTATCAAGAAATCGGTGTGAGCTTTCGACCGCTTGACCATGTTTATCGATGACGTTACTCGTTGCTGGTAAGGAGAATAATGAGGTTGGTCTCTCAATTGGCTTGGAGATAAAAAATGACAATCATTGGACATACAGTTGGGACAGGTGAACAATAGGCTAACAATATAATATGCTGTGGAGAGCGGAGGTCAGAGGAGGGTCAGAGGTATTGTATCACGTACCATGTCATACAAGAGAGATGTTGATGGATGCATGGGGAAGTGTCTGGGAAGTGTATCTATGGTACGATACATAGTACGGTACTTTAGTATGTAGCGATCTGACAGATGATGTGATGATGATGTACAGGGCCTATCTGGTGACAGCAAGACCACAGGGAAGCTGAAGTGGTAAGTTTTTTGTGTTAGATCGTCACAGAGGTCAGCCTCCCACGTAAATTAATTCTTCCTTGCCCCATTTCGTTATGTTGTTCGATGTGTAGATGTTGTTGTTGTTGTCAGTTGGCCTCTCATGATGATTTGCTTTCCATCTCGTCTCCATACTTAGAATGACATGCAACTTTGTTGGACCGTCACAACAGAGAGGGTGTGACACCACAACGTGTTGGAGAGTGAGACAGGATTTCGTGTTGTACAGTTCAATCGTCACGGTTGCGCTCTCGGCAATAGACATCTGTTACTTGGTATCAATGTTCGTCATTTGATGCACAGTGATCGAGGTGCCATGCGCAAATCGCAAGTTTCGTTGCGGTGGAAACATTCCGAATCCTCACCTAACTCGGCGACCAACGAACAAGGACCAGGACCATCCGAGCCGTCGTCATCGCCAGCTTCATCTCCTCTCATGAATCAAAATCGACGCCCCAAGCGAACCAAGGCCAGCTTCTCTGCACTCCAACAAATCACAACCAAGCACCCCAAAAACCCACCTCTCCCCTAACTCACGCAACACTGACACGCAAACAACTCCTGCGCCTCACACAAAAACAACGTGCCACTCTCCAACGACAACGAATGGAACAACGCCAACGATCCATAACCTATCTCAACAGAGCTCATGCCAACGTCCGTTCCAACCTCAAATATCTCAAGGGCACCGCCGAATCCAATCTCCAGAAGAATATACAGACGATACAACGTTTGTTTTGGGGGGAGGAGGTTTGGAAGGAGGACAAAACAGTCTCCGACAGTGCCACATCACGCGCCGCCGGCAACCTCGAATCAAATGAGAAGAAGGAAGATGATACGCTCCAATGGGATCAACTCCCCCATGCCATACTAACCAATCTTCAACAAAATCTCTCCACTCTCTAAAGGAGGAGGAACGTGCGACAATGGTGGTCCTCGGTGGAATTCATTAGTACCTATTCTTTTGGTTCTTTTTCATTTTCATCCTCTTAGTTTCTTTCAACTTTGACGCATCAATCAATCATCTTGTTATACGGGCCAATCCCCAGATCCCAGCCACCACTCTGTGCACATGTCTCCAAATCCGCTTCAACTCCTTGACCCAAGTACTCTCTAGAGAGGGTTAAGAATACAAATAATCAAGTTATGAAGTGAATTAATATTAATTATAATTAATCCTCACAATCACAGTCATCTCACAAATCAATGCCATTAATTTTTTTCCTGGTGAAATCCCTCTAGACATGTCCTTCCTAAGTCTCTCCACCCAGTACATCATCACTTACTTACTCTACCTAATTATATATTATGATCTTATTATGATGCTACCAGGGCTCGTATCGTAGGTATCGTACCATCTGTCTCTGGAGCATATACCAGGTATTGTACTACCGTAGTATTCATAGAGCTCTTCACCTCACGCTCTCTGAACAGCAGAGAATATAATTTCCAACCCCAGTAGAGTATTGGTTTGCACACCGTAGCCTTTGCCTCTGTCCACAATATTGTATACTTTTTGGTGAGAATAAAAATGACTGCTGAGTGGAAAGGGATAGGGCCCTTTGAAGTTGGTTTGGTGAGGGCATTGTTGTCGAGTCAAAGACGATAGATCCCGAATATCTTGTCCGTGACAAAATCTTGTCAACAAAAGAACGCCACCCTCGATTCATTGCCTTGGAAGATGAGCAATATTTCACACTTGTGAAACAAGCAGCTACTGATTATATTCTTGATGAATATCTGAAAGGCTCCTCAGCCCAGCAGGTCGAGGTCAGGTCTCTCGTCGATATAACATGGATACTTTGATATCTTGATCTGACCATTTTCATTGTCCTCATTATTCCTAATTCATCGATGGTTCTGTTTCTACTATCAAAGACACCTCAGTTTCACGTGCCAACGACAGGGTTGTCAGACAAGCAAACATCACCAAGGCTGGGGAAGAAAAAGCAATTGTCATCACGAAAAAAAGCAGATAGTACAACTAACATGACGACGCGTGAAGTATCATCGGCTCAAAAGATTCTCTCTGAGTATATCAATCCTCCTATCGTCCATACTACATGGGATGATTCCAAGAGTAACAGGAGGCATCACATCTTTGTGCACCTGTTCTGTGGTCAGGATGCCTATCTTTTGAAGAACGTCGCTTTGATTGAGGAGAAATCTGTAATTCAGATCGAATTCGAAGTAAATCCTTCAATGTTAGACCCGGTAGCATTGTATTCTCATTCGAATTTTGGAATGGATTCCTCCGCTGGACGTCTTTATGACAGTAATCACCCTAAACTGACTGCTCTTGTCAATGCGGTTAATCTTCTCATGATCGACAAATCACTCGTGTCGTGGACGATCACGGTCCCTCTCAAAGAGGGGGGTGGATGGGAATGGACCCCTGACAAGATCAGCAAGCATGACTCTCTTATGTTTTTTTCTAAGCAGACAGAAGGTATCCCCACTCGCACTACTGTCATGATGCTCGATCTATATAAGCCGCCGTCTGGTCAGGAACTGGTTTTCTCGGAACAACGCAAGATGTTGAACAAGGTCAAGGACAACTTGACCATTGGATGAGTCTGTGCAAGGAAATTTGCCCAATATGTAGTATTTTCTGGATAGATACTTTTATATTGAGGAGACGGGTTGATGTGCTGCCAAATCCCAATTTGATTATTGTTTAGTTTGGAGGATCACCCATGTATTGTAGCCAGCGTGAGCTGTCAGGGATAAACTCGTAAGTCCAACCAAGCGGATATTTTAGTGTTCTAATCTATTGTTCATTTTGGCAATCTGGTGTTCGCAACGAGAATGTGAGAATGATGTCAGTGATGACATATTTTTAATAAAAGCTTGTGAATTATCTATAGTTCAAAGCTAATATATCTTTCCAAAGAAGAGAATAAAAAATGCAGTCACTCTGCAATTATTTTTCGTCGTCTCTGTCGATAGACTTTGTCCGCAAGGCAGGCTTCGGCATTACCCATTTGAAGTGAACACTGTTCAATTTTTCAATTCTCCCATATGGGAGTTTGCCCTTTTTGTAGGCAACTCTTTGTGACACAACCCATCTTCCAAGTTTGGTGTCATCCATGTTGTCACTCCGCTGCGGGACATCGCAATGCCCATGAATTTCACGAAATTGCAACAACATCATGAAGTTCCTATCCCATGCTTCATCAGGTTTCTCGGACTTTACAGACCATATGAAGTTGATACTGTTCAATTTATCAATTCTCCCACATGGAAGTTTGCCCTTATTGTAGGCAACCCTTTGTGACGCAACCCATTTTCCCAGTTTGGCTTCATTCATGTCGTCACTACGCTGGGGAATATTGCAATGCCCATGAGTTTCACGAAATTGCAACAGCATCTCGAATGCCCTATCCCATGCTTCATCGGCTGATTTGATGTCCCATTCAAACCCGATGGCGTCCAGCCTCCGAACAATTTCTTCATCTAGGTGGCAATCTATTCCATCTCGAAACTTTTGTGGGCCAAGTGCTGGCGTGCAACAACCCCCCCCAAATTTTCATGACATTGAGGCACTCTGCAATGTCCATGTTGCTGCTGGAACTCTTGAAGCGCTGCAAAATTCCTCTCCCACTCTTCTTCTTTGTCTTTACGACAGGAAACCCAGGGAAAGCCACTAATGCTCTCAAGAAGCATGATTCGTGAGCGAGCAACATCACTATCGCCACCAAGATAATTACCTGTATTGAGTTGTAGTCGAATATGACTCTGCTCTTTGATCCAAGCTGCAATTTCACGCTCCTCCATGTCAACGCTCCATTCATCGAAACGGCAAGGTATATTCTGAGACTTCAGGCCTTCGCAGAAGCAGGTGAATTTGAAACAATATTGAAGCCAACCCGAATCAGAGCACGAGCATGGAGGCAAAGAAGGGGAAGAAGTTGCCATGATTGTATGCTCTACTTCAAGGAATTATCTGCCAGTTATCTGCCACAAAGGGCAGGTAGGTGTGGCTGTGTATCGATGAAGAGTTCTCACAAAAGGATTACTACTACCTCTACCTCTCTAGAGAGAGAGATGAGAGAGATGGCTGATCGATCGTCGGCAGAAAAATTAAGCACAATAAATAATACTTCTCTCTCTCTACCATACCTCTGTAAGAAAAATTGAATAAATCAGTAAATACGTGATTCAATGATTTGATTATTTTTAATTTTTCACAATCTTGAAGGGAATGTAAAGAAAAAATAAAATCAATCAATCAACAGTTTTTGCTCGTGATTGGGATTAGAACATGATCGTGGAAGTGATCATTCACGACCTTACAAGATAGTGTCGAAATATTGCAGAAAATCCACATTCCCACAAACCCCTTGGTGAATTTTCATCATCAGAACAAGAAAATGAACATTCCTGTCCAGAGGACTTGCTGCATTGGTAAGTCTCTCTTTGCTTCTCATTGATCATCTTTGCATTGGCTTTGTAGTAATTCTTCCTTTTGTTGGACATATGAACAGTGTTGATTTCATATTGAGCTTTTCTCTTTTGACAGATAGACTCTGCCTTCCTATCATATTGAACCCTTTTCTTTTGGCATATGGAATCAGCTTTTTCTTCGTAGTACCTTTTCCTTTGCAGGCAAATGAAATCTGCATTAATTTTATACTTGGCACGTTTGGTATCACAAATGGAATTCCTGTGACTTTTGTAATAAATGTTGCTTTCCTTTGTGCTTTGAGCCTTTGTCTTTTGATAGTATCTTTCATTTCTTCTTTTCCGATCATTTTTTGTTTTCGTCACCTTAGCAGCTGTGCTAGCCTTTTTGCTTCTTCATAGAAAGGTTCTAGAATATTTGTACACACAACACACAGCATAAGCTAATAAAACCAAACTTAAGGAGCAACAATTTCAAATTTTCTCACAGTGAGTGCAGTTCATGGATGATGCATGTGGTGTGCCATGATGTGACATTTTAAACAGAAGAGATCGTTAGCACAGTGCATTTACTTAATGTGTTCTTTTAAAATAATTTATGGCAATGTAGTTAAAGTTGTAAGTGATGCATCTGCATTGACACAATAATATGATGTATTGCCTTTACCTATGGTATGCATTTACATCATGTGTCCGTTGAAATATTTTTTGGTAATGTTGCCTTTACGATAGCAAGACGCGTTTACATGATGTGTCCGTTGAAATATTTTTTGGCGATGTGGTTCAAAATGTAAGTAATGCACTTACGTTTTACATGATGTGTACATTGACCATTTTTCGGTGTGCGTTGAGATTGACAATAATTTTTGGCAAAGTGATAGTGCAATGCATTTAAGTGTGTACATTGACCATTTTTGGGTGTGCGTTGAGATAGGGAATAATTTTTAGCAAAGTGATAGTATGATGCGTTTACGTGTGTACATAGACCGTTTTTGGATGTGCGTTGAAAGTGATATTTTTTGGCAAGGTGATACCATAGCGTTATGCGTAGTAGTAATGCGCTTATGTTTTACATGATGTGTACATTGACCATTTTTCGGTGTGCGTTGAGATTGACAATAATTTTTGGCAAAGTGATGGTGCAATGCGTTTAAGTGTGTACATTGACCACTTTTGGGTGTGCATTGAGATAGGGAATAATTTTTAGCAAAGTGATAGTATGATGCGTTTACGTGTGTACATAGACCGTTTTTAGATGTGCGTTGAAAGTGAAATTTTTTTGGCAAGGTGATACCATAGCGTTATGTGTAGTTAAAGTTGTAAGTGATGCATCTGCATTGACACTATATTATGATGTGTTGCCGTTACCTATCGTATGCATTTACATGATGTGTCCGTTGAAATATTTTTTGGCAATGTTGCCTTTACGATAGCATGACGCGTTTACATGGTGTGTCCGTTGAAATATTTTTTGGCGATGTGCTTCAAAATGTAATTAATGCACTTATGTTTTACATGATGTGTACATTGATCATTTTTGGGTGTGTGTTGATATTGAGAATATTTTTGGCAAAGTGATAGTGCGATGCATTTAAGTGTGTACATAGACAGTTTTTGGATGTGCGTTGAAAGTGATTTTTTTTGGCAAGGTGATATAGCATTATGTGTTTATGTGTGTTCATTGGCATTTTTAGGTGTGCGTTGAGATTGAAGACAATTTTTGGCAAAATGATAGCGTGATGCGTTAGCCTGATGCATTTTCGTGTAATGTGTTCAATAGCACAATTTTTGGCCATGCTACAAATTGCTTTTAGATATATTTTTAGAGGTAATCACATATCAACAGTTATTGAATACCCATGCATATAAACCAAGAAACTTAGGCGTTTACGGGTATTTACAGCAGTGTATACATGAATTCACCGATAACATCTAATAGCGAAAAAAGCGTCTTACGGAGAAGGAGAAGAAAACGAAACCTGCTCAGTGATAAACTAAGATTTTAAAAAAATCTTGATAATGATCATATATTATATTGTAAGGCTGTGAGTTTGTTGGCCGATTTTCAAATGTCAAATCTTTTTCACTTTCGCTAAAAAAATTATTGGCCTAAGAGCGCGTAAAATGATGAGTTCGTTCTTACAAATCGATGAATGTCAAATAAAAAACGAGGAAAAAGATTTGACATTTGATTTGAGCGAGTTCAAGTCTTCAAATCTCTGGGCACATTCGGGCCGTCCAAATCAAATCTCCAAATGTCAAATCAATTTTCAAATCGTCCACAGAGTGCAACGTGGAATATTATAATAAAATAATCTCGACCAATCGGCCCATCCCTATGTATCGTACTAATCGATCTATCCAATCGACACATCTACATGCAATACTTTAACATCATCAACATCTCTTCCAACAGCAAAGCCAAGGATTTACTCTCTGTTGAACAGCACCCCGATGCAGGATTGGAGAACTCACTTTACTGTAGTCTGTTGCTCCTTGCTTGGCCCAATATTCTGTTGCTGGGTATAGGGCAGGACTTATTGTCCATTTCTCTCATATCAACCAGGACGGAGGGCCGAGATAACCGAAAAAATGGTTTGTGATTTGTACATTTGTTGATTTGCGATTTGTGGGAACAACAAACTCATAATTTATCTCTAATTTATAGCAAATAAAATCGATTGCTAGAAAAAGATTTGACATTTGCAATATTGCCCAACAAACTCACAGCCTAAATCGGGTGAACGACCCGAATTACGACAAAATTCAATAGATTCTGTATGATTCTTAAGACATCGTGATACATATCGTAATTCCGGGAAATCAATAGATTCACGTGATAAAACATATAAATCATGCAATAATGTATCGTAATACAGGTGAATGACCCAATTTACATGGTAATTCGATACTTTCTGCCCGGTGAATGACCCGATTTACGACATAATTGGATACTTTCTGCCCAATTTGCGGTAATGATATCTTGTTATATTATGTTTGATACCAGTCAACAGAATCACAAGATAAATCAAATTTTACTAGCAGTATACAAACAAACTTTTCAAAAATTTATGTCTATGTCAAGAATAGGAATTTTTCAATGGTACTTAGTGAATCTTGTAGCTCTTAATGAAAGGTATTCCATTATTCCATCAAATATGATATTCCATCACCCCTCATTGCAATTGTTGTTTCTAGCCTGTGACAGTTGCTTACGACTACTCCCACAAACAAACTGTCAGATGATGAAATGTCCAGGATGGCCTCGAATGAGGCTGGAAAATCTGACTTCTACCATTGTACATATCGTAGTCAATAGAAAGAGTTACGACAAAAGTGACATATCCATATGATCAGGGACAATCAGAGCTGTCCAAAAACTGCACCACTATGATGAAAAGAACTGTTGTCTATGTGTTGCTGAAGTCATACTATGATGCGTCTTCTTCCATGCTATGATACCACAACCACCTTAGCACACTTGAAAGCAAAATGAAGCAAATCTTAAAAGACTGATTTATTCAAGTCAAAAAAGAACGCTGCAGTGGCACAAATTCTCTTTGCGACAATCTTAGACCTATCTAGTAAAATGTTTTTGTACTACTGACATCCACACAGAAACAGACTTCAGTTCAGTATCAAATCTGATACACTCAGATATCAACTCGACAACCAGACAAATAGTCACTACACCACCCAGACAAACAAGGCTGATGTCATAACTTAACCAAATCTGTTGTATCTTGTCCACAGCACAAAAAGACTTGCATTATGTTGTTGACGTCTATATGCTGTTGCTTTCATGCTTGTCCACCATTTTCAAAATCACACCCCAAAACAACATGAAAAACACGTCAAACATGAGGCTGGGACTTTCTCAGGTTGGATCCCAATCGACCGATCCAAATCCGTGACAGAATTTTTGCTGAAGGACCATTTTGTATTGGACTTGACTTTGTGGGAGCAATTGCTGGGAATCGCGAGCCAATCGCATCCGATAGGGCAATAGCCCAATCATTTTTTTCCTGCCGTGTCATTTTTTTTCTCGCCACGTCATCTTTTTCTTCGCCACGTCAATTTTTTTCACCACGTCTGTAAATTTCCCACCACTTTCAATCATTTTAGGTACTTACACGTAATAAACCCATATAAAAACCGATTGGTCGATTGGACATCTAGGGGAAAATAGCGTCCAATCGGAGCTCCGATTGGACTGTCGGACTCGTGACAGAACCGATCAACCAATCCAAAATGGGGGCTTAATTGGATCGAAGGTGTTCATAGGGGCCTACAAAGTCCCGATTCGCAGTATCGATCAGCCAATCGGGCTCGTGGGACTCACTCCGATCTGATCGGATTGGTCTATCGAAGCGAGAAAGTCCCAGCCTGAATGCTACCCTCCATAATAGCACTGCTAAGTTACAGCTGCATTCTCAGTATTGCTATCATCCAACACAATTGGGATGTGTGCCATCGCTTCAATCGATCATCACCAAAACACCACATAATAACAATGTCATCGTGTTGCTGGCTTACAGATGCTGTTGGAGTCATGTTACCAAAATGTCCTTAAAACCCTTTTCCAAAACAGCACCAAGAACATTAGCTACACAAATCTTTCCTTGAAAACAACCTTAGTTGGAAATGTCTTCGAGATATAGGCAACATGACATCCCGACACATGCCGTACTTGTAATTTTGATGACATCTTCAATGTTGCCCACACCGTGACGGAAAGTCAATCTCGGCCATATGCCAGAGAAAAAATCAAGACTTGCGCAAAGCTAGTGCAAAATGCTACCACAATACCATTAAAATCCTCTCCACACAAACAGCACTACAAACGACCCATCACACCACAATGATACTACCATTGGAGAAAATAAAAAAATGATGTTGCTGAGATTACAGAATAACAATCTACCCACAATATCATTACACATACAAAAACTATATCAGTTGATTGATCTACTGTTATTCGAATCCACACAGTCAACACAACCAGAGTCAATTGATTAACCACAAATTGATATCTCTAATCCCAAGACATATATACTGATTTATCAACATCAAATTCCATCCTCATCCACTGAAGTGTACTTCCTTCTAAATGAGTTCATCAATGAGCTGGACTTCTATGTCGCCATTATGACAGAAGACAATGCATAATACATTGAAATCAAAACAAAACAACTAACATTGCATACCTCAAAAACATGACCAACATTCCAAACTACACAATCAAAGATACTAAACCTCAAAAGTGTCAATTGAAATTCCATGGCACCCGACAATTGTGACTCCATATGAACCAAAAACTACATCCTACGAAACATCCCCAGTGTACACAACTCTACTAAATAAATTCTTAAAAAGTCTGACTGATATCAACACCAATTCATTTCACTAAACTACAACTTATGTATAACAATTAGGAACAAATTGAAATTACTCATAATTTTGTGTTCATCTCTGCAGTATACGAAACATCCCCAATGTACACAACTCTACGCAGTACATTCTGACAAATTCATCATCACTGATATCAACACCAAATGATTTCACTAAGTTACAAGTAATATATAACAATAATTAGGAACTTAGTTTCACATGTCCTCTGTGTCCGCGTCCAAAAATTGTTGGAAAAGACACCGTCCAGAACGTGTCCAGGACACGTCCTGGACATCTCGTGTTTTTCGTGTTTTGAAATGAGGACACAGGACATGAAACTTTTGACACAGAGGACATGACAGGACGTGAGAGGACATGGAGTGTTTACTTCATTTAGGGGACATTTTTGATACATTCAGGTGAACTAGTCCAAGAGTGGCAGCTGATGCATGCATATTACATTCATTTCAGTGTAATCCATGAGACTTGCAGTACAATACTACTTAAAATACCAGGGCATGTGCCTAGGTACTGTTATGTAATTTATGTGAGTCAAACATTCGGAGGACACCGGGCGGACATGGGACTCAACATGGACGTATCTCCTCGTGTCCACAAAAAACCCGCGTCCTAGAGAAATTAAGGACATAGGACACGTCCAAGGACACGTCCAAGGACACGTCCAGGACATGTCCAGGACATGTGAAACTAAGATTAGGAACTAATTGAAATTCATCTCATTAAGACTCTCTTAGTTCACGAATCAGGAATATAAAATAAGTGTAATTACACAAAAATCTGTTTGTACTTAGAGTAAAATAATGTTTACATGGTACCTCTAGAGTACGATACGCTATTCCCATCACACTATGATCGTAGTTTGGGTGAATGACCCGGATTACGCACGATATGATCATCATTCCGGTCAATCACCGGGATTACGATCATTTTATGTATAATATCATACAATACTCCATATTCGTCACCATGCCAAAACTTGACAGGGCTTAGGAGGTGAGGGATCGGTGTTATGAAACTGTTAATCAGTTTGAAAATAGTTAGTAGAACTAAACTGAAACGAAAGAAAGATTCGAAAATCATACTTATTGAGAACCCCAAAACTTTCGATCCTTTAATCGTAGAAATCGAGGGCATATGATAGCCAGTCATGTCAAATGACTTTGCCGTTGAAAGTAAATAGTAGACCGGGCGGGACTGCGTAATGCGTGTAGAAATTTGAAAAATGATAGTCAAACGTGTAAGAGGTACTGACTGATTAATAACAGTTTGACAGTTTAACAACTGCCGACCTTTAAAATGACAAAGTTCTTGATGAAACAGTACATGTCTTTGTGTAAAATAAATGATTCCCGATCTGTGAAAGGTTCTGACCAATTAATAACAGTTTGACAGATTAACAACTGTCAACCTTTAAAATGACAAAGTTATTTTTTTGACAGATGCGACACTGTTGCACGACTGATTTTGAGAAAATTGTCGAGCATCCTCAATATCGTTGAGAAGTTGTTGATGTTTGAAAATAAATTAAATAAGCCCAGTTGAGTGTTCTAAGAAACCACCTTTCGCTGACAGTGAAACTCCAAAAACTATATTTACAATTTAGTATACGTAGATATTTTCATTAAACAGCTATCTTTTCTTTTTTCTGTAAATTCCCTCACCTCCTTAACGGATTCCCAATTATGATCGTAGTTCGGGTGAATCGCCCGGATTACGATCATATCATGTACCAAAAAGGTCGGCGTGCCCACCAAAATATCACGATACTATTGATCTTTTATAATTATCACGACACTACAGCCAATATGATTAATCCACGAAAGATTCATATTTCATACTACAGCCCGGAATAATGTGTGATCCGATTTGGTTGACTTGTAGGGTGGTTCTTGATTAAAAACGCGAAAGCCTTATAGGGCCATTTGTTTTGATATCATCTTTCGTACTACAGCCGGCCTAATGTGTGATCTGACATGGTCGACTTTTAGTGTGAGTATAAATATAAAACGCAAAAGGCCTTATTGGGCTATAGTAATTCATCCCAATGATGCGCGAGACATATGACCTCACGAAAAATCTAATACAGACCGTTTTAAAACTTATTGAAAACGGTCATTTTAGCATTTAGTTTGCTAGGACAAACTCAAAGGGCCTTTATTTTGAAGTTAAAACAACTCGAAGGGAGTTACCCATTACGGGTTCAAACTGCACCCCGTTTATGGGGACAAAAATGCGGACGGAGCGACGAGATTTTGAAATGATCTCCGGAAAAGATAGGTAGAGGAGAGTAAGTAGTACCGAACTAAGTACTGTAGAGGTACTATGAGAGTACAAGCACTCGCTCTAGAGGAGCTCGGATAACAAGTACGTCAGTGGTTCATGTAAACTTTGAATTTAGAGTTTTAAAAGTACTCTCAGAAATTAGTATGAAAAACAGCAAGAAGAATGACCTCTACTTTCCAGCTTTCTCGTCAATCTTACTCTGGCTGAAAGCCCAATAGGCATCTGGGATTTGGGGGATTGTTTTCTCCTTGTATACAGGCTTGGCCCTATGTCCCCTGCAAATGTCATTCAACTCGTCAGCCTGAATTGCTCTCCTTTTCAACTTTGATCACAAATTCAATGAGTGAAGGCTTATTTTTCCCAGGGAACAGCTTGTTGAAGCGATCGTTGTAACTTTCAAGGCCATTGTTAGTCCTGTTGATGAGCTTCTTGTAGTTCCCGTCTTTGTCACAGATGTTCCAACTGTCCAGACAGGGAGACCATTGGCAGCCATAGTAATTCCAAAACTTATCCCATCATTCGAGGTCATCCTTGGACTGATCCTCTGGCTCCATGACTGAACGTATGTATTCAATACCAATTTCTTCAGCTTCATCAATAGGAAGAATGGTGAGTAGGTCAAAAAACCCTTGTTCCATGAACCTGTAGACTGTCTCAATGTTGAAGCGTAAAACCTTCAACATGTGTCTTTGCACGGCCTGCTTGAAATGAAAAAGGCATCCAACATGAAAACCTTCTGAGAACTTTTGTCAGCGCTGATGGTAGCTTTTTCAAAGTCTGTTGTGTAGCTGTGACACTTTAACTTCCAGTCAGAGAGGAAAATGACTTGGGAAAATACATGCTGGTACATTTCTTGAGTCCTATGTGTCATGAGTACATAGAGTACTGGGACATACTTTTGTGTCTGCTGGTCGTAGACCATGATGATGTATGTCTGTTCGATGGGATGAGGAGTGCAGTCCCATGTGACATCCATAAAAATAGGTCAACCCCAGTTTGCTCAAGCAGTACGAAAAGTTCTGGGTTGCCAAATACCATGAAGCACATCATCTCTGCAGGTTTCTTTGAATTACGTAAGGTTGCATGATACTCCAAAAAGGCCTGTCGGTATTGTCTTTCATCATGCAGAGATAGTTCTCAATCTCCTGAAACTTGTCCCCGCACGTCGTTTCCTTACGAGTTTGTGACACAAGGTTCTTGCAGTATTCCCTCATGTGACCAGACAATCCACCTGTGTATTTCTCATCCATTTGCGCCTTTACATCTTCCCATATCTTGCCAGGAAGCTTCAACCTGTCCTCTACCAACACGTTCTTAATAAACTCTGCCATATCCCCATGAACATCAAGGTTGGTTGAAGTAGAACATGCGACAGTAGAAGCAGAGTCAGAGATGTTGTCAATCTTCTGGATGTTTGTCTCGGGCGAGGATTTGTCGGCGTCATCGCTGGACAAATCGGGATCAAGTTTGAATTCCGAAAGGGAAGGTATGATCTTTCCATCCCAATCGTACTCGTTGGGATCTTTCATTGTACTCGTTGGGATCTTTCTTGTTTCGGACACAACAACTGCACGTGTGGGGATGCTCTTCCATACCAGAACTAAAATCAACCATGCCAGTAAGTTTGTTTCGATCAAAGCGGACGGTTCCATTGCATGGATTGCTGTGTCACTTGGCACTTTTGCAGACCAGTTGAACGCTCTTCTGGTTCACGTTCTTTCAGTGCATTTCGAAGCCATTATGGGTCCATTTCTTTGGGAAAACATCAACTTTGACGTCAAAATTGGCATTTGGATCGGCGTTCTCTTCAACGATTAGATCACCGGCGGAGCTCACGGCATTTGGAGGGGAAGATGAAATCATCTTAGAGTTAATGAAGTAGATGATTATGAGAGTGATGTTATAGAAATCGATATAAATTTTGCATTACAATTAAAAAAAAATCACCCTGATTCGGCTACACTTATCAGACTGATTTGGCTACACTTTTTTAGAGTACCCTTTTCTAGAGTGGATTTGTATACCCCCAGAAAACATCATAGACAGCACTCCTAGTATCATTGCAAGTATGTGATCTAGTAGTGTCATCTTCTATGCGTCGGTGGATTCCTCTTTGTCTTTTTCTGTTCTGCTGCCCTGCTCCTCTTCCTTCTCTTTGTTGGCCCATTCTTCCTCTTGTAGATTTTCCAAGAGATTGTCTATGCCATCAAGTCGTTCCTGTAGGCTTCGAAGGATGGCTTCCGTTATTCACTCATCATTAGTTTTCAGCTTCTGTTGTACAAACTCCTCTTCATTTGCAATGACATCAGGACTCGTGGCTTGGTTCTTAGTCTTATCTAATCTCTTGGATTTTTGTTGGGCATTGGCATCGATTGTGTTTGGTTCGAATTTGTCAATTGTATCAATTGTGGCATTGAGATCTTTTGTACTTTCCTGATCCAGGGTATCATTGTTAGTTGTGTTCGCATCACGAATTTCAGGATTCAAACTCTGTTTCGTGACCACACTCATGCCAACAGGCAACCACTCCTCGGTGGAGTCATCGTCGTCATCGTCGTCATCATCGTCAACAACATGCAAATGCTCTTCGTACATCGCATTCAATGGATTGCGATCATCATTTCAATAGTATCATCTTCTGGAATAGCACCACCCCATCCCTGATCATCATCGCTTTCTTTGTCCAAAGTCTTGTGCTCAACAGGTTTACTGTGTTACTACCACCAGTGGATGAGAGGCATCCAGTATTTTCTAAAGGTGGTGCGTGTCCACTGGTGATTTTTCACGGTGAGGAACTCGGGATAGGGTCTTCCTCCTGGTCCTCATCGTCATTTCTGTTCGACTCACTCCCAGGTTCCTCCACATCCTCCTCCTGCTCACCCCGAACCACGCGTTTCACTACCTCCATTCCCGAATCAATGTGAGCCTACACCCGAGTCGAAGAGTTGTCCTCCTCGTCGTCGTCGGTAGATTCATTGTGAACGATTGGTGTGGGTTCGTCGTGGAGAGTATCGGCCATGGATGGCTCCCATCCCTTCCTGACTGGCATCGTCAACGTGTGGTGCATCCGTGGATAAATCGAGCGTTGGAAGAGTGGGAAGCCACCCTCACTGCGGACGCAAACATCAACGCATCCATAATAGTGTAGAGATATTATTCGGTCCAACTGAATAAACAAACGACAAAGAATACCTTTTATACAATTTTACAACTCGCAAATTTATTAACTAATGATACATTGTAATAGGTATATTTTAAGACTTTTAGAGGTAATTTGCTCTTGCCACAGTGATTTAAATTCCAATCGCAATCTGTAATTTTCCAAATCGTCTATATCGTAGCAGGCAGCCACAGGCAGCAACCCCAAATCATCACATGCAAACTTCGTGATGTCAATCTAGTACCATGTCATACCATACACATGATTGCGATCTATTGCGATTGCAGCAATTCTCAACCGATTAAGGCCACTCTAACAAATGTCCTGAAAATTTCAGCATCATCACCCAATTTCAAGAAAAATTACATCATAACCATACCAGAGATAAAATATTTCTTTGGAGCCCATCTGAGCAACATCCATGAATTCCTCTCACGATATGTGGCTTGATGACTACTGGGATTCAATTCTGAGAAAAGTCTCTCGCATGAGGAATCGGAATCGTTCTCTGTATCTGACGAAATACGAGTGTAGTTATCATGGGAGTCGGCGATTGACATTTGTTACTCCTAAGACAAGCGGAGAACGAGGCTACCTTATTTGCAAAAGATCAGGCTCATGCACTCTGAATCTTGACAGTGGTGTCATTATTGACATACCCAACACAACTCTGATGTTAATTGTAATGGATTTATTCTTGATGTTGAAGTTATCAAACAGCCAATCACCACAATACCTTCATTCATAATTGCGTTTGACGTGTTGATGGTTGATCCACGACATGTAATATTCAACGATGAAGCGTTTGGCAAGTGGATGCACCATGTCCCCAATACAACAATTGACCGTAAAAACTTGTGACGCGCCATTGCGAATAACGTTGATATCAAAGGTATCATATCTAAACCAATCTTTCCAGCAATAGATGCTCTAAAGTTGTGGGGCTCTATTGAACTCTTCCCATATCCAGTAGATGGGTTGATATTTCTATCGAAAGAATCATAGAAAAATCTTCAAATGGAAGCCAGCTAACAAAGTCACTATCAATGTTGCTTTGCATGAGGAGAAAGCAATGTACTGTTTTCTTCCACACATTGGTTATGGACGCTTCACTAAGCAGTATCCTTTCTATCGCTTCACATCTTCTGATGTATACGAGTATACATATAGTCATGGAGATGCAGACAAAGACAAATCCACCACTTTGATAGACACTATAAGCATTGCACACATACAAGAAGACACTTCGGTAATCAAGACAGCAACTTGTAATTGCGAACGAGAATGTTCGCACCAAGAATTACAAGATTGCAAGCAGTTCGTTGTGGTTTCATCAGATTGCAAGAGTTTCTCTGGCTATCAGATAGCAGAAGTCAAATTGGATATAGAATTAGGGACATTGCACTTTCAGAGACTACGATGTGACAAGACAAAACCAAATGATGAGTGGGAGATCAAGAGCATAGTTCAGTTTTTTATGCAGCCGACTGAACTATCATTTATTGTAGATGCAATGATACATGAAGAAAGAGATCACGATATAGAAGTGAATGCATCATTAGGGCAATGCAAGAAGACAAAGTCATTCTCAAGATCACTCGTTGATTTTAAGCAGTACATTTACAAACTCCATGCCTTTGTGTTTGACACATGTTGTGGGAAAAATCTCATTGATGTTGGTTGTGGCTGTCTGAATATATTGAAAGAAGCATTTGTAGATAATGTTTGGGCCATCAGCAATGTGCAATCTTGCATTGACGCGGGTAATCAGAAAGCAAGGGAGATTGACCATCCACACATTGAAGCACTTGAAATCAATCTGAAGGAATCACAAACTTGCTTGTGTCACCTCACTGAGACAGTAGACTCTGTATTTTGTAACTCCGGTCTCCATCACTATTGGGACTCAGACGTGACTGCTCAAGCATTTCTTCGGAATCTTGTGCCTGCATTGAAGCGCGGGGGGTTGTTTGTTGTCACCTTCATGTGTTTGGAATCAATTCCACATGATGCATCTACATTGCAGTTATATGGCGATGGAGGTTCATTGGAGTTTCAAGTATTGCTTCAAATTGATCGCAAGACAGCTATCATCTATGACAAGTTAGCCGATGCTTCGCATGCCGAATGTCTATTGAGCTTGGAGGAGGTAAAAACTCGTTTTTCTGATGCCAATTTAAGCTTTCTGGCAAACTACACCTTTGAGCAACTCGGAAATGTCGCTCCTTCAATGCATCATGAACTTGATGGTCTCTCATTGAATTTGAGAAAAATGACTGCATTCTATTGTTGTGCGATCTTCCAAAAGACGACCACAGATATTGAAATTCAAGATGATGTCTTGATATCAGGAATGGTGAAAGGACTTGACCAAGACGTTCTCTCATACCTTTCAATGGTGGATTTGGTTTCTGCCCGTAGAGTTGCCAAATTCTGGAAGTTGTCCATTGACTCATTGGACCGGACCTTTTCTGAGGAGAATGAGACATGGATGGAAGAAAATCGATATCTTTATGACTCGAGGAGTTCATTTATTGAAAGTCTTAGTTTGCCATCTGTTGGTTGTTTTCTTCGCTTTGGCGGGAACATTGAGTGTGATAGTGAAGATGAATTCGAATTTTACTCCGAAGATTACTACACAGATGGGGACTCTCTTGGTTATGGCACTGATGATCATTATGGGGATGTTTTTTCATTTGCTAGTGGATATAGTTATGGCAGCTAGCTACTTGTGTCAGTTTGTTGGGGTTCGATTGACAACGATATTGATGTGACGGAGATGTTCTCATTGTTGGCAACTTTACTGATCTGTTGAATGAGCAACTCCGAGGCACTGCTTTCGACAAAGTGCAGTGTCTATGTAATATGTAACCGATGGAAACGAATAGGGGATTAAATGTATAGATTCGACTGTAACTGCTAACTTTATCATGGCATTAAAGCGTCCCAGTCAACTTCATCCCAGTCTTTGCTATCATTACACATCGCGCTCAACTTTTCCTTAGATAAAGCGTCTGCATCACCAAGCTTGTTCGAGTGAGCGATTGAAACAGTGTCATCTTCTGCACGAAATGACGGAGGAAGTCTCCCAAAAGTCTCTTTCCACTCCTTCACAATCGACTTGTGCTCTTCTTTAATGTATCGAAAATGCTCTTCTTTGCATGTTGCTCCAGAAAATGTCATGGACAGCGCTCCTAATATCATTGCCAATATTTGATCCAGCAATGTCATTTCGGATGCGTCGGGGGTTTCCTCGACAATTTTATCGTTGGAATCATCCTGCTCTTCGTCGTTTTCTTCATCTGCCCATTCTTCCTCTTGTAGGTTTTCTAGTAGATTGTCTACGCCGTCGAGTCGTTCTTGAAGATTTCGGAGCATGGCTTCTGCTATACGTTCGTCGTTTGTTTTGAGCTTTTCTCGTACCATTTCTTCTTCTTTTGCAATCGCATTTTGGCTGGTGGATTGGTCCTTGGCCTTTTCTAATCTCTTGGATTTTCTTTGGGCATTGTCATCCATTGTGATTGGTTGGAGTTTGCGGATTGTATTGTTTGTGTCATTGACCTGTCTGTTGGTTTCTAATTCAGGACCGGTAGCTGCAGGATTCGAGCTCTGTTTCACGACCACACTCATTCCAACGGGTGACCACTCCTCATTGGAGTCGTTGTCATCATCATCATCAACAACCTGCGAATCCTGTCCATACGCGATATTCAACATATTACCAGCATCATGTCCAATGATATCCTCTTCTGGAATAGCTCCGCCCCATCCGTCGTCGTCATCATCGTCATAGTTGTTATATTGATCAAAGACATCAATGTTTCCGTCATCCAAAGTCTCACGCACCACAGGTTTACTCTGTTGCCATGCGTCACCTCTCCTTCTCCTCATTTCGATAGCTACCCTCCTCTCTCGTTCCTGTACCAACTTTTCATACCTGTCTCTTGCCAAATCCTGCCAAACAATTAAAAATACAACGCAATGGCATCAGCACAAAAGTCGCAACACAAACACACAAACACACCAAACAAACTACTCACCACCCTCAACAAAAACGTATCTCGAACCTCATACAACTTCTCCAACTTCTCCTTCCTCCCCCCCTTCCATTCCTCATACTCTCGATTTTCCGACCGCCTCACCCCTTCCGCATGTTCCTCCATCGCCAACACACGCAACTGATTGTGCATCTCAACTTTCCACCGCAACGAACGGGAGGTATTGCGCAAATGGACCAACAGTCTTTGCATCACGGGAAGAGGGTGAGACGCATGCAGTACCTTCCATAGACGGAGGGTACTCCTCACTTCTTGTGTAGGATTCACGGTGAGGAATTCGGGGTAGGGCAGCACGGCGAGGGAGGTCCCCTCCTCCTCTTCTTCTTGTCGTTGGGACGCGTCGTGACGGTGGTCGTTGTCGACAACATCCTCCCAGCGGTGTGCCACCTCCGTGGAGGAATCAATGTGTGTGGCCACGCCGGATTCCAACCATTCGATGATTCGCTCGTCCGAATTCAATCCCGTGTCGTCTCCTCCTTTGCCCGAGAGAGCGTCGTTCCATTGAGAAAGCAAGAGTTTTTTCTCGTCTCGATCGGGATGACATGCGTACAATAATTTCAAATCTACCAGTAAAAGGGGATGCGTGGGGGGTGAGGATGCGGATAATTCATCGGGTGAGATGGGAGCGTATCCCGGTGGAATTTCCACGTGGGGTTGTTGTTGTGAATTGTCAACGTCTTCGTCTTCGTCGTCGTCGTCGTCGCTGTCGATTTCTCCGTGGTATTCCTCCTCCTCCTCCTCGTCGTCGTCGTCGTCGTCCGAGGCATGGATGGGTGAGGGTTTGTCGCGGAGAGTCCAATCGGCCACGGCTTGCGTGATCACGGCGGCGGCTCCTCCGTCGTGACTGATATGTTCGTTTTCGTCTGGAATGTCGATGGATAGATCGAGCGGCGGCGGAGGGGTCGTGGATGATGATGCGATTGGCGTGGGGGCGTTAGCGGCGGTAGTGTGGCGTTTTCTTTGGGGTGCCAGTCGTTTTGGGGGCGGTGCGGATGATTTCATGGTGTGAGATGAAAGTGGAGGCAGCGTAGCGAGGAGGTGCGGCGAGGTGCTTTGAAGTCGTCGCTGCAGAGATCCGTGGAATGTTTTACTGTGAATGTTTTGGTGAATTGACGAACTATGCTCATCACATTTTTTCGTTCTTCTGCAAACATACAAAATCTACATGCAACATGCACACATGATGTGCTCATCTTGTGCTCATCATGTGTTTAACAACGTAACATGATGTTGGCAGCATTACCTGCAATTACCTCCCAATTTTTCTTGGTCGTCAGGGCATACCTGTCAATTTCCATCAATTTCTCATGTTCGTCAGACCTCATCATCAATGAAGCTTGATTTCAATATCTATCAACAAAGGTTGATTGATATGTTGCTGGCCGTAACTCTGCCCAACTCTGCCCTAACTCTGCAATTTCTGCAATAACTTGTCCATGCATCTTGTCCTAATCCTGTCCTTGTCCAAATCTCCTGTCACTTCTGCAATCCCAACCGAAGCCTCCCAGCAGTAGAGTCCTCCAACTCTCTCCCACACAATGGTCCTCCCCGCCCCCCCCTCCACCCGCCTCCTCACCATAATAGCCCACGTAGACCACGGCAAAACCACCCTCGCCGACTCCCTCATCGCCTCCAACGGCATCATCTCGGAACGTCTCGCCGGCACGCTCCGCTACCTCGACAGCGATGCCGAAGAACAACGTCGCGGTATCACCATGAAGGCTTCGGGCATTGGATTGCGTTATCGCCGTCTTCCTCTCGGCGGCGGCGGCAACAACAAGGGACCTACGGATCATACCAATATGGTAATTCACCTCCATGATTCGCCGGGACACGTCGATTTCAGCGTCGAGGTGGCATCGTCTCTCCTCTTGTCGGATGCGGCTCTTCTCGTGGTGGATGCCGTGGAGGGACCGTGTGCGAGGACGCATTCGTTGTTGCGGGAGGCGTATGCACATGAACTCGTGCCCATTTTGGTGATTAATAAGGTGGATCGACTTTGTTGTGAGATGGGGTTGAGTGTGGAGGAGGCGTATTTGAGGATTCGGGGGTTGGTGGAGAGTGTGAATGCGGTTTGTGCTAGTATGGTTCAGACCCGGGCTTTGGAGGAGGAGGACAATGAGATTGAGAATGAGCGAGAGGAGAAAAAGTTGGAATCGTCGTCACAGGATAGTAGGGGCATGGACAACGAAAAGACAACAGCGCAACAACAACAACAACAACAACAACGACAAGAAGGCAAAGAATCCGTATGGAACTTTGACCCAATCAAAGGAAACGTCGTATTCGCATCGGCCCTACACGGATGGGGATTCACCCTACCCACATTGGCACGCTCCCTTTTCAAATCCAAAACCATACCCATCAAACCGCCATTATTACGTCAATATCTCTTTGGGGATTACAAATACAAACACGAGACGGGAAAGGTATTGAAATGGAAACATTCTCAAAGTCATGCCGCCGCCAGCGGGGGTGGTGAACCCATGTTTGCGGAATTTGCATTACGGCCTCTTTGGGAGGTGTATGAACATGTTTCCATGGCCGCATGTTCTTTGGGGATAAAGAGTGAATTATTCTCGGATGGGAGGTATGCGCAGTATTCTTCTTCGAATGGGAGTCGGGCGAATGCCAAGGGGTTCGAGGGAAAGATTACCGCCACGACGAGTGGGATGGATCAAGTGCTTTCCTCGATTCAGGTGGGGAGTACGTCACCGTCTTTATTTTCGACACAGTCCGTGAACAATATGGAAACTATACCGCACAATACACAAGAGATGCAAGAACTGCTATCGAGGACGGGTGCGTCCACCGAAACGTCTGTTTTATCGACAATCTTACGGCGTTACCGACCGCTTAGTGATGCCGTCCTAGAATCGGCATGCGATATTGGCCCCTCGCCCGCCGAGGCATCCAGAAACTATCGTAAAAGAGCATTGGCGTTACGCATCCCACAATCCATGCCGGATACGGCCAAGGCCGAATTCGCCAAGATTCAAGAGGCTGTCCGTCGTTGCGATACGTCTGACGCGGCTCCTACCGTGGCTCACGTATGTAAATTTGCCTCCGTTCCTCGATTTTCTGTCACCGACTCCGATTTGCCTTCGGTGTCGATGAATCATGCCGATGCTGCTTCGACGAATATGATTATGGGGGTGGCGCGTGTGCTCAGTGGGACGTTGCGGACGGACGATGTGGAATATTATACTTTTGGTCCGAGATACGATTGGAAGGATGATGTGGCAGAGAAAGTTCCCAAACAACGAATACGATGTTACTTATTGATGGGATCGTCGTTTGTGAAGGTGGATTGCGTCCCTGCTGGACACGTGTGTGCCATTTACAATTTGGAGCAGTTGCAGTTGAAGACTGTCACTTTGTGTGATAAGTTGGAATGCATGCCGTTGCGAGGGTTTGACTTTGGATTGCAGCCGTTGGTCAAGGTGAATGTGGAGCCCGTGTTGGCATCTGGTGAGTTCAGTTGCTGAAAGGAGGAACTGTGACTTTTATTCTTTCATCTCTCTAATTCGTGATTATGATCTAAAAACTGTTGCTACGTTGGGAAGACACGGAGACACTCGAAAGGGGACTACTGAAGCTGTCAGTCGCAGATGCATCAGTAGAAGTATCTACGACTTCAAAAGGAGAGAGAATACTGGCTTGTCTGGGCGAGATTCATTTAGAACGATGCATTCTCGATCTCGAAACTGTATACTGTGACCACAACATCAAATTGAGAATATCGGATCCAATAACATCGTTCTGCGAAACCACCGAATGGTTCGAAAATGAACATGACTTCGACTCATTTTTTGTGGATTCGGCTCCTCCCCTCCGCCAAGCAACAATACCGCCTTACTGCGATGAGGAGGGATTAGGCAATGCCAACAGAGGTAGATGCAGAGCCATCCTGTCGGGCCGCGGTGCTGCCATTGGCGTTCGTGTCATTCCGCTTCCTCGATCGGTGTATGAATGTCTAAAAAGCAAATCCATTGTCGATGGGAGTGAAGACGATTTGATGACAGTCGGAAAAGGATTAAAGTGCCACAAGGACGAATCGATGTTAACTCCACAAATTGTATTGGATGTACTTACAAAATCACTTAATTCGATGGACGGTAATGGGAATGCGCTGATCGAATCATCTGCGTTGTTTACTGGCGCGTCCGTCAAAGCAGTTCACTCGTCCAATGGTGAAGTTTATACAAAGACTCCCAAACAAGAAAGTAGCAGTGCACAGGAATACGACAACAAGGAAAGTACTATTCCCGAGGGATACAGTGAATACCAAATAGTACAGAGTCGTATCAGAAATGGGCTTGCCATGGAAACCACAGAAGCAAACAATCACCCCTCAACAATTGATGATGCAGATATCGTGGCTCTCAAAAAATGGCAGCAAGATATGCGTGGATCGGCAGTGGCAGGATTTCAACTGGCCATGCGCGCCGGGCCATTATGTGAGGAGCCTGTGCGAGGAGTTGCCGTTATACTAGAGTCGGTCGAAATTGCGGTTGTTAAGAAAACCTCCGGTGGTTTTGTAGCCGCGAGGGACGTTTCGAGTGGTATGGTCGTGGCTGCGTTGCGGACGGGGATACGATGTGCCGTGATGTGAGTTTCGCGTCATTTCATAACCTTTGATTCTCGCAACTTTCATCAACTCATCATAGTTTTGTGTCTCTAGAACGAGACCGGCTCGTCTTGTAGAGAGCCACCTTCGTCTCACTCTCCATTCATCTCTAGCAGGACTTGGTGCATTGCATGCAATCTTATCTAAAAGAAGAGGCAAAGTTGTGACGGACACCATGGTTGATGGCACCGACCTGATACGAATTACTGCTACTATTCCACAAGCTGAATCATTTGTGAGTTGATGTTTAATTCATTGAAGCTGCCAGTATTTGTAATTCGTGTCTTCTCATCTATCATACTTTATTATGATTTCAATCTCACCACACTCAGGGCTTAGCTCCTGAACTCCTGAAAAAGTCGAGTGGCGAAGTGACAGCCCCAGAACTAGTATTTTCTCACTGGGCAGTCCTTGACGAAGACCCCTTTTGGATTCCCACCACCGAAGAGGAACGAGAAGACTACGGTGAGATTCTTATGAGTGGGGACCTGTCAACCGGATTAGACAATAATGCATTGAAGTACATTCGTATGGTAAGAAGTCGGAAAGGACTTTTGGTGGATTCGAGTAAGATTATAGTGGCTGCCGAAAAGCAACGGACACTGTCTAGGAAGAAGTAGAGGAACGCTGGCTAATAATTTCTATACCTATATCCTTCCATCAATTCTTCGTTATTTTATTGGATAATGTCCCTTTGTGACGAGCAATGGATATAGACACTCCTGAGGTCTCAAACCACTTTCTTATTAAGACGATCATCTCATTCACTCTTTACATTCCTCGGCCTCATACTCTTCCTTCCCACAACAACTCCACTTCCCATACGTATCCTTCATCTCATCAGAATCTAAAATAAATTTCATTTGAGACAACACTTCATTTAACCTCTTTTCCTTTTCCTTCCTCAAGTTCTCTTTCAGATGCTCATCCAGCTTTAAGAATTCTTTGCAATCGGGATGCATTTCCCAATGTCCAGAGTGTTGCTGTTGAGGTTGGGATCCTAGTTTGGAATTGCAGCGAGGACACAGGGAAGGACTTTGACCGGAATGCTCTTGTTGTGTTTCCCCATTACTAACGCCTTCATCGTGTCGTTTTTTACGCTCCTTATGCACCTCAAGGCTAAGCTTTCTAATTTTGTGATTGGCTTCGCGCAAGCTCTTTTGGAGACGGGAGATGAGTTCTTGCTGCGCTTTGATTTCCTCGAGATAGGACGGCGGTGCATCAGCAGATGCCTGTCCTTCAGTATTCATCTGATCATATTGATGAACTTGTGCCGCCTTGCCATGAGGAGAACCACCGTTGTTGTTAATATTGTCCACCTCCACCTCATCTCCCGTCTCATAATCATCATCGATAGCAACATCGCCAACCACCTCGTCAATATCCACGCCACCATCGTTCAATATCCCAAACAGTGCCGCCCAAAACCGCTCCTCCATCATCCTTCCCGGGACCAATTTGAACCTCACATCCTTTAAAGGTGGATGGGTGCTAAGTATCTCTAGAGCCAGTGGAACGTGTTCATCCAAATCAAAGATTTCGTCGTCAAGGTAGACTCGTTTGTCTTCCGACACGCGACATCGTTTTTTGGAGGAGCGGAGGATGTCTTCGCCGGTTATGGTGGGGAGGATTTCGATCCAGGATGAGGGGAGTTCGGGGGAGGAGGTTCCTTGACCCATTTTCGATAAAGATATGTTGTGTTCAGGTCTCGTTGGGCTGCTTCTTCGTTACAACAGGCTACTACCTAGTCGTTTTGGCCGCGAAAAGCCCTATGGTACACTCAACATAAGAATTAAAGATTGTGCGTACGATATTAACAAGGAGGCGCACCCTCGACAATTGCTTCACCTAGAGGTACTTTATGTGAGCTACATCCAGGCTACGACTGATACCACCTGCTCGCCTTAATGCCTCTGGTAACAGTTGAACATCCACATCATCACAATCAACCATCCTCACTCTTCTAAGTTGGAAAGAAGATCAGATCCCAATACAAGAATCGGCTTTTAACAGCAATCAACCTAGGCTGCCTTACCCATTTTTCATTCATCACCATTTGCAAACATTGCAGTACACCTTCAATTTCCCTATTTCCAATGACATCTATAGGCAATTATAGAGGGAGCTCCACCTTTCAATGTTTGTATTTAGAGACGCCATTTCTTCTGCTTTGAGAACATTGCATTGTGGGAACCTTCGACAAGTTATGTTGCATGAGACACTTGATGAAGAGAAGTCAAGCGTGTGCACATTGTCATTGAAGCTTTCCTCTCATTAGCAATGTCTGTCGACTTTAAACTTGGCCTACTCTCGAGGAGAGCTGGGAGTTTAAACTTAGCCCACTCTCGAGGAAAGCTGGGAGTTTAAACTTGGCACAAACCCAACAATCGTACAAGTTTGTACCTAATCTCCAGAGACAACATAAAAGCAAAGCATAATCCCTCATTGTCCAGGACAAAGAATAGAAAAGTTGTGTTGTGAGAGATGATTCGTAAATATTGCAGAACATAAATGCAGTTCAATTTAAGAAAGATCACCTGAACAGGGTGGACTGTGGATGATAGATTGAAAAAAGTGGACTGTGAACAATTGAACTTACAGACATTCAAATGGACAGAGTTGACTGAACAGAATGGACTTTAAAGAATGTACTGAACAATGAAAATTGTGAACGATAGTCTGAAGAATGTTGGAATATGAACAATAGACTGATAAATGGACTGCACAAAGTGGACATTAAATGATGAACAGTGTGAAATGTGAATGTTACACTGAACAAGGATGGAACATGTGCAATGGACTGAATGATGGACTGAACAGAATGAATTTTAAACCATGGACTGAACAACGAAATTGTGAACAATGAACTGAACAAGATTGGAACATGAATGATGAACACAATGATGAACTGAACTGAACAGATTGGACTTAAAAACAATGAACTATGTGAATTGTGAAGGTGATCGATGAACTGAGATGATCAAAATAAAATCATCGTTTTCAAATATTTCAAATTCCTTCAATCTGAAGCTTAATCATTGCATAGCTTAATTTTCTTCGAAGTTATGTTTTACCCATCTCCTCCTAAGGATGGTTCTAACATCATTCTATTTGACTCCTTGGTCGATCCAATACATCAACATGACACGTCGAGGTTTATCGTAGATAATGTCATTCGATCCCATCGGGGTTACTTGAAATTGGAGACAACACTGATTGCAATGTTGAATTCAACGAAATAATTTCTGGATTAATTGAGGCTGAGTGGATGTTTTGGAAGGGGGGTAGTTCTGTTCCTTTGTCGTTTGTAAGAGAGGATTTCTCATTAGATTGCATTAGATTCTATCTCTCTTATCCAACATTCTCTTATCAGATTTGGACAAGAGGAACCCATTCATATTTTTGAAGCAAGGGATTGTCAGCCAGTCAAGATATTGATAGAGTATCAGAATTAGTCTATAATGGCCCTGACTTCTTGAGGAATTCTGTCTTTGAAAGTGGGACAACTGTGCATTCTACACAGACATGTCCACCCACTTGTTACTCCTTCAAGAATCCAATAATCAGAAGGCGTTCTATTGTCCCGGAAGCAAGACTTGAACAATGGATGTGTGGGATGTATAAACTTCTGATCGATAAAACTGAGGACAATCAGAATCAGATGGTATAGTTTTTGGAGACTTCTCTTCATGATTATATTTCTGTTCTGAACTGTCTTAGATTTTCATGCGATCATTGTGAATATGAACGTCTTCCATTCACAAGCTTCTATATATGCGTTCTAGATTTGAGTGGTTTAGAAGATTGTGTCAGTTCAATTTCCGATGTTATCCCAGGGAGGAATTCTTTTATGGGATATAAGGTTCTAAATGGAGAGGCTCCAATAAAAGGTGTGTGGAGATTCCAATGTGGGAAGTCAGGTCTCTTTAGCAAACCAGGTGCCACCACTAGTATTATTTTTGATAATGGAGACATGAACACGCCAGTATACAATCAGTTCTTTACTGTCATTAACAATGTTATAATGCAAATTCTAATAATGAATATGTTCGATGGACTATGATGCTTAGAACCAAATGAATTCCAAACCAAAAGAGAGAAGAGTCAAAATATAAAGTTTCTGAAGAGACATTTTATCTATCTTTCCTTTTCTGACTTATTCCCTTTGTTGTCTTACCCACCTACCAATGTGAAAACCTCCATCATCAATGGATGCCTTGCCAGGATGAAATCTTGGATTCCCATGTTACGCACAATATTCTTGTACCTTTGAGAAGAATACATTCCAACGGAGAATTGTTCCAAGACCCTTTCTACTGTTGCGAAAGATACTGACATCCGTCCCATCAGGAACAATCACCGTAGGTATACTTGCCTTTTGCACCATCGGTTTCAATATAAACCTTCCCTTGAGCAATTGCTTGTTGAAATCTCTCATTTGTCAAGTTGGTAATGGATACGTGCATTGGTGCAGATGATGTTACCGAGCCACCTGGAAATTAGGTTTTAAAGCAAAATAATTGAATGAGCAACATAAAATAACATTCTGGTATGAAATGAAAACTTACTCTTTGGGCCACCTCTTGGTGGAGACTCATCCTCACTATCTGAATCGATGATGATAGCTTTATTAGTACTTGCAGTTGCTGATGCAAATGGTGGGATAATCATCTCATCATCCTCTGATTTGGCCTGATTTGGTTGGTGATTTGGATCAACACAAAATGAATTGTCCACCGTGTAGTGACAAGTACTCGGAAGCTTGAAGTGGTATTGATCGAGAATCTTCTGTAGATTCATTATCGAAGTCCTAATAACCATTGCTGCAAAGTAGCTGGTTTTGGATAACCTAGAAAGTACACACCAGTCAAACCCTGGATATTGATTTGAGAAGAGTTCATCATTCACAATCTCCGGAAGACTAGAATTTAGAATATCGGATACTTCTACTTGACCAGAGCTCACGAAATAGAGTGCAGTACACATTGATACCAAGCCAAGTACGAGTTGAAGAAGAGGCCAACTTGTCTAGATGATCATTCTTGACACTGCCCTTGTCATCATCTTGAGTTTCTAGGATGTTGTGACCACATTGGTTGACAGAAGCACTATCATCATTGGCCACCTCATGGTTGTCAATAACACCTTGTTGACTGTTGATAGTTGGTTTGTTTTGATCACCCTGAATGGAGATTTGAGATCTTGAAGATGAAGAGTTTGGTTGTGTGCTTGTGACACTGGTGTCTTGGGGTTCTTGGTGTTTAACTTGATGGAATTGGGCTCTCACATTTAGTCCGTCAATTGTAGTAATGTATGCATTCTGGTCCTTGTTGCCCTTTGCATCGTTGCCGTTCTGGAGGATCAAATCTCATGTCTCAACATCCGCGAATGCAACATTGCCGAATGGGGAATTGTGGTTCGTTGCAACTGGGTGGTTCCCTTCTGCCAGAAATACTTTCACAAAGAACTCGTTCACTTGGAAAGAGCAAGATTTGCTGTGGTCCACATCCCATTTTGATTTTTAGTGCTGGTGTATCCATAAAAGCAAACATGGAGTAAGCCAGGGCATTGAATTTGTGGTTGGAGAGGAGGAATATTATTTGAAGCAATGATTGGAGAGATTGAAACGAGGGCAAGGAGAGCAGGAAAATTGTGAGCAAGGGTGACCACAGCATCTAATGAAGGCAAGGAGAGCAGGGAAATTGCTATCAAGGGATCACAGCATCTAATGAAGGTAAGGAGAGCAGGAAAATTGCAATCAACTGTGACCACAGCGTGTAATGAGGGCAAGGAGAGCAGGAAAATTGCAATGAAGAGTGACCACAGGGTCTCGATGATGTAGAAAAAAATAATGTCTGTGAGAACTGTGATAGCACTAAGTGTGCTTTCCTGTTGTCTTGACTCAAGGAAATTGTTCGAGTAGACTATTGTAGATTATGGCGCAGGAAAAGAAGATTAGCATTTGTCTGTCTGACTGGCTGATGGGGTTAGAATTCAGACTTGCTGATGGAACAACACACTACAAAAGTTTGAGCATACAGAAAATATGGCAAGGAAAAAAGGTGATTTATGGAGCAGGGAAATTACCTTTACAAAACATGGACATCCACCCAAAACTACTCTCCCAATAGTGACAGAATCAACAAAATCTCCTCCCATAATGCACTCTTGATGCGAGATTCTGTCTGTAAATGTAAGAATGCCACATCATTATTCTTCTGCTGCCAATATTGAGGGATCCATAGTAAAACCAATGTAGACTGTTTCACAATCAGAATGGGTCAAAGAGAGATGGAAACAAGGGTCATCAACTAGGATGGCATGAACTATGTTCCGTTGTCATCTTTCCGTCACTGTAAGCTAGGTTGCTGATTCTGGAGGAGTTCCGGTGGAATTCCGCGTTACTCCGGAATATTTTCTAATTTTGACAGTAATGTGATTACTGTGAGATTACTGAGAAAGACTTACTTAAGTACTTTGCTCAATAGTTAAGGACTGTGACATCCTGACGTCACAAAATAAGACTCATTTTGACAAAATTTACTGTAATATTTCCAGAACTGACCGGAATTACTGCAGTAATTCCAACCGGTTACTGGTTACTGTGTTTTTGGGACAGTAACCAAAATCAGAATTTGCAACCTAGATTGTGAGAGGGGGCGTCGTCCACCCTTTCTTACCCTCTAACGACATCAAATCAATTGTCTTGGTCGCATAATGCACAGAGCAGAATGGTGCATCAGTTCCACTTCATTTATCTCTCGAACAATAATGTAGTTCAAATATCGTAGTGATGTAATGACTTGATGAAGAGAAGTCAAGCGTGTGCACATTGTCATTGAAGCTTTCCTCTCATTAGCAATGTCTGTCGACTTTAAACTTGGCCTACTCTCGAGGAGAGCTGGGAGTTTAAACTTAGCCCACTCTCGAGGTAAGCTGGGAGTTTAAACTTGGCACAAACCCAACAATCGTACAAGTTTGTACCTAATCTCCAGAGACAACATAAAAGCAAGCAAAATCCCTCATTGTCCAGGACAAAGAATAGAAAAGTTGTGTTGTGAGAGATGATTCGTAAATATTGCAGAACATCAATGCAGTTCAATTTAAGAAAGATCACCTAAACAGGGTGGACTGTGGATGATAGATTGAATAAAATTGAATGTGAACAATTGAGCTTACAGACATTCAAATGGACAGAGTGGACTGAACAGAATGGACTTTAAACAATGTACTGAACAATGAAAATTGTGAACGATAGTCTGAAGAATGTTGGAATATGAACAATAGACTGATAAATGGACTGCACAAAGTGGACATTAAATGATTAACACTGTGAAATGTGAACATTGGACTGAACAAGGATGGAATATGTGCAATGGACTGAATGATGGACTGAACAGAATGAATTTTAAACCATGGACTGAACAATGAAATTGTGAACAATGAACTGAACAAGATTGGAACATGAACAATGAACAAAATGATGAACTGAACTGAACAGATTGGACTTAAAAACAATGAACTATGTGAATTGTGAAGGTGATCGATGAACTGAGATGATCAAAATAAAATCATCGTTTTCAAAATCATTGCATAGCTTAATTTTCTTCGAAGTTATGTTTTACCCATCTCCTCCTAAGGATGGTTCTAACATCATTCTATTTGACTCCTTGGTCGATCCAATACATCAACATGACACGTCGAGGTTTATCGTAGATAATGTCATTCGACGTGAGTGAAGAACAGTCGAGAGGGCGAAAGAAGGGATGGAAATTTTTTTCAGTCCACGCCTGACTTCGACCTGGACTCCAGACAAAAATTTCCACCCCTGTGGATGACCGACAGGGAGCAAATTTCCAGTGGAGTCTATGCAATGGACACTACCTTAATAAGGAGGTGTGCCATCCACAATTGCTTCACCTACTTTATTTGAGCTACCACCAAGCTACGACCAAATGATACCATATGCTCGCAGTAAAGCCTCCGGTAACAGTTGGACATCCACATCATCCCTATCAACCATCCTCACTCTTCATAGTAGGAAAGAAGACTCAAAGTAAATCTGCTAACTTCTTCAGATCCCAATACAAGAATCGACTTTTAACAACAATCAACCTAGGCTGCCTTGCCCATTTTTCATTCATCACCATTTGCAAACATTGGAGTACACCCTCAATTTCCCTATTTCCATTGACATCTATGGCAATTACGGAGGGTGCTCCACCTTTCAATGTTTGTTGACATATTTCATTTAGAGACGCCATTTCTTCTGCTTTGAGAACGTTGCAGAGCGCAAATTTGCATTGTGGAAACCTTCGACAAGTTATGTTGCATGAGACACTTGATGAAGAGAAGTCAAGCGTGTGCAGGTTGTCATTGAAGCTTACCTCTCATTTGCAATGTCTATCGACTCTTTCGACCTATCTACACCCAAACACAAGACTTTCTTGTCTTCTTGCTGCTCTGGTAGGTGTAACTCAGTCAAATTTTGTAGCGGTGCCCCTCTGCTATCAGCTTCACCATCCATGCAAACCTTCGGCCATAGAAGAGGAACATCACCTGCCTCTTCCATAGCTTTTCGGATTTTGTCAACAGTTATGCCATAATCGCAACCGATTTCCATGAAGGAGTCATCAGGGGTTGTGTGAGTTTTGGCAATACGTCGGTAAATGTGAGTCTCTGGCGTCACAATTACCATGGGTGGTAATGCAAAACCATCGACTTCGTTGGGATTGCTTGGCAATTCAGTTGATGATGAATTCATATTTTGTAGGCTCTGTTCCACGACTGCAGCACACAAGTCGTACATCATGTGATGGAAAAGGGCAAGAATTAGAGCGCAAGTTGACAATACTTTGTGAATAGAAACCTACATCAGAGATCATATAACTTACCAGGCAACAAGTTATACGCCCTGACACGGTACGTGGCTCCCTTGGAATAACGGACCAGAACTCTTCGCTGCATGCGTTTTTCAAATGACAAGTCATTTTCCAACGGATCATCGTCAGATACTACACGTGCTCGTAAGAACATTTCTGATTTACTGTGATATACGTAGGATGAATTAGATGTTGCTTCAAGGCTTTCGGATGCCATGTTGTCTATGGATGTGATGTTTTTGATGATTTCAGTTTTGTTGTCAATAGTTGATGCCTCCCTGGCATGGCACTCGTATCCTCCCTTCTCCAAGCACTTCTCCATTGCGCGTTTGTTTTTCTTATCCCTCCTCTTTTTATGAAGCATCAACGAGTTACAGGTAGATTTATCATTGAACTTGGAATTTTGTCTACCCTTGCTTTGTAATACCCAGACGAGAGTTCCCGGTTGGTATCTCGCCTTTCCGTTGTCGCTGCTATCATCCTGACGTTGATGAATCTCCTGAGACTCGGTAAGATATCTTTGAAGTGTGCTGGCTGAACCAAGCCACTCTATCTCCAGCTGATCGTGAGTAATGTATTTGTATGGTTGTTGAGGACACGTGCCATCACTCGGAATCGGTGGTTGTGGTAGTGACAGCGGCGACGGCGACATCGATGGCGAGAGCGGGAGCGTCATCGTGATAATCTGTGATAACCGAAGCAGGAGGTATTGTACCATAGGATCTCATAGGATGGAAGGAAAAGAAAAAAGGATTGGCGTAGGGAGCCAACGCATAATAAAAAGTACCTATCGTTAATCAAGTGAATTTTTTTATTTATTGGTGATCTTCTACTTGGAAACAAAACAATTAAAGGTAAATATTCATGAAAGTGTAATCTCCCAATTAAGGTGGACTCCACCGTGGCACTCTCTCGCCAATCTCTCGCCTCGCTTCAAAAAAATAGTCTTCGACCAAAAAATAGTTCTCCAAACTCCTGGACAAGTCGCCGCCCCCTTTCATCTTGGCCCCTCGGCCGTCCCACGCACAGCCGCAGTCTCCCAAATCACCCGGCATTCCAAATGAAGCGCTCTCCCTCCCCACTAGACTGCCAGTCCATAGGCCAATCGCTCAAGCGCGTCAAAATCTCCACCTCCCCCGGCGAACTCCGCCTCGATCGCGACATTGAACTGCTCCTCTCCTCCAAAACGTGGACATCCACCGAAAACAATTCTCCCAATGGCGGCAGAATCAACGAAATCTCCTCCCAAAACGCACGATTGGTGCGAGATCCCGTCGATCCTCTACGACTGCGTCTGACGGTGCTCCGCTCGATGGAACGATGGATGTTTTTGATTCAAATGCCGAGGATGTATCCTCACGTTCCTCCTGTGGTGACGCGTGTTTCTAGGGATGCGGCCCAGGAGAATTTGGACGGTTGGATGGGAGGGCATCGATCTTTGACGGCTGCTGAGGCCATGGTGGCGAGTTCGGTGATGCAGCGTGCCGAGCCGCCGGTGCCCGAACGTGTTGTCATTCGAGCGTTGCCTCCGTCGAGGGCGGGAGATGTGTGTACTTCACAATGCGATGATTGGGATATGGAGGGTTGTGGCGATCCGTATTCAGAAGATAATTCTCCACTGTTGGAAATTGATGCTGCAACTGCTGTGTACAGATGTTGGAGCCCCGTCAGCTCGTTGGGAGAATTAATTGAGTTTTTGATGGGCATTCCAGAAAAGAGGAGACAGTGGTGGAGTATCGAATCGAACCGTAGAGGCCATTTGCAATCTTTGAGATCTTCTCACTTCTTGGCTGCGCATCCTACGTTAGCATCGTCTCAATACAACCCTAATGTGACAATTAAGGTGACTAAATATCCACTCAAGGCGCCGCAGAATCTTTCGTCGCCCATGAAATATCACAAGGCGCAATATCCCTCGTCTCCGTGCGATATGGATGCCGACAAGATGGACTTGGAGTCGGCAATTGAGGGATCTCCCTTCGTTACCAATAGATTCGATGTAGGTTATGAACGTGGTTCTTTTTTTCAACGCTGGGGAGTACGATAATTTTCTCAAGGGAATTGCGATGAGATTTTTGATCCTGGCTGGAATTGTACGTGTGCCCGACTAATGTAATTATGGTTAGAAATACAGTTGAAACAAAAGTATCAGTTCTAGACTTTTTGCAAGTGATGAATATAAGATGTATTGAGCTGATTCATAGCGCACACGAGTTTACGTTCACTCTTAACAAGACATACATGAGACAAAAAGATTAGAATGTTGATTTCCGTAGAATCGAATCGCTGTTACTAATGACATTCATGATAAGAAATCAGTAGAAATATCTCTGACTTCTTGTGTTGTGATGAATAAAAGTACTCGTGTTGATACTTAAAAAGCAAGATTGCAAGCGCCTTCTTCAGTTACATGAACTGCTGTGTGTAATATCTAGGCAATTGATCACACGTGTTCTCCCCTTGATAAGTGCCACCACGCGATCCTATTGGAGGGGGACTGAATCGCGGTACTCTGCCAATTGAATAACTAGGATTGTAGCCATATTGAGGAAATGGATGGAAATTATGTTGTTGGCCATATGAATCAGGAATGACGGTTGTCTCTTCTCGAGTGTATCCTTCAGTAAAACGGTTCATTTGGTAATGGCTTGCAATAGAATACGTGGCATGAATGGGTGTGAAGTCCATGCAACTTGAAAAATCACCACCTTGAGCAACTGCATAAGTAGCATTCGAGTTGAAATTCGACCGAAAGTATTCATCTTGGTTCGATTCAGGGTGGAACCCGTCAGAGAAATCATTTACATGTGTTACACCGCACCATTCTGAGTGCTGGGCAGTTAGTGTAGCATTTGGTTCCGTCAGTCGCAGAAGTTCTTCATCGTCTATACTTTCAAATGCATCTGAGATAGACCCGGTGTCAAAGTTGTCTCCGTCATTCATGTGATCACTTGGGGGGGCATGTTCTTTTGATGAACCAAAGAACATTGAAACAATTGTCTTTAAATCGTGAAATATGAAGCAATCAGGCGTCCGTTCGTGGGTTGTCTGCTTCGAGAAATCATTGGAACAAAGATGAAAAACATTGACAAACCTTGGTAGCATTTCTTATCGGTACCTCATCCAATGCTTTTGCATCAGCAGTGATAACATCTCCGAGCGATCCCATGATATTCAACAATACGTTGGAATCTCCTTGGGGCACTCCAAACCGATCCGCCCAAGCATGGAATGTCTTGGAAACGTGATTGGCAATCGCCTCATTGGTGGGATCGCTCCCATTCTCCTTGTTCGGCAAATAATTCTGATGTGCAATCTGAGTGTAGTATTGTCTCTTCTTCTCACGTTTTTCAGGTGAGAGAGATTGGAGAACGGAATCAATAGCGTGGATTGCTTGTGTGATATCAGAGGCGATAAGTGTCCTTGTTGTTCGTTTCTGGATAAGAATGAGAGTTATTATCACGTGAGCAATTGCTGACTTCCATATCATTAGTGTATGTGTGCCATTTCTCATCGGCACTTACCTTGAATGTATCTCCCATGTTTTCTTGCCCGTCATTGTTTCTTGACAATAAAGCCTGCTGGGCAGCATTAACAAACGACTCCCTCCTCCCCAACTGATCCCTCTGATATTCCCCCTTCGGCAACAGAAAAATCACCATGGAATGTTCAAACGAATCACGAAATTGCTGTAGCCCATCCACGTCGTCCTCAGTTTCAACCAGACTTCTCTCGAGCTCATTGACTTCATCCACTGTGTAAATTCTAATTGCTACACTGGGTGATCCGGTCACCATTAGGTGCGCTCCTCCGGCAAGTTTTTCGACGATGCGTATTTTTTGGGAGAGAGGGCGAAGACGCAATTCTAATTCTGTAAGACATTTTAAGAGAGAAGACGCGTAAGGACTTGTTAGGTAACAACTGGCTACGGGGCTGCGTGCCGGTCGATCGATGCAAGCTCGCGCTCGACAATCCACCAATGACGTCAAGTTCTTTTACCTGTTGGTCGTTCATTGGCCTTTCGTCGGACGAGGAGCGTTCCAAATATGGGTGAAAATGACGGCATTTTTTTTCGTTAGCTCGAGAGACAGATGGATGCGCGGAAATGTTGGAAATTACTGTTGACAAAGCGAGACGACGGGAGGTGCGAGGGATTGGGCGGAGAACATTAGGTGGGACGGCGGAACAATGCCCTTCGCCATGTAGCGCCACACAAAATCATCGGCTTGAATGACGGCCTAAATAAAGCGCTCCAGTGGGGACCAAGCTTTTCTAGGATAAAATATAAAAAATCTTCTAAATACATCGTTCTGTAACTCCTAAAATATAAAATATCCGGCTCTCTGAAATCGTATAGTACAATGTAGAGATGTTTGAAACGGAAACCCACATGAGACCCACATGTATGCCTCGAACATGTGTTGTTCTGGATCCCTTCTCGAAGCTTCTTGGGATACCCGTCTCGTCAATTCTCAAGTTGGAAATCCACATAAAAATCTTAAAAAATGCATAAAAATCCTCTAGGTACCATACAAGGCGTCCGTTGCTCACGTAACAAACCCTGCATGAACGACCAGGAACTACCGCATGACCGACCGCATGCCACCGATACAACGCATGATCCAGAAAGAATACACGAACCCAGGTATGATTCGCTCAGTTATACTTTCCATGATTCAGAACAGCATTGGAACGATGCATGTTCCATGCGGGCAGACCCGGATCATTCTCCCTCTCGACAGTCGCAGCCCCGAGTTGCAGTTCGTCGAGATTTCTTTCCACAATATTTTGTACAATGATGACCGCATTAAGAGTCGATGCGGATGATCATCCTCAACGCCGCCATCACTACTTCGTGTTCGACTCGCCCAAACGTGGGTTTCTATCGCCGTCAATGTTGTCTGTTGGGATCGTGTTCTTTGGGTCTGGCTTGATCCTTGGTTCGATGTGGAATGGGATCGATTCTCAGACTGATATGTTCGGGTTTAGAACAGAGAGAGTTTTCACGACTGCTCAGGATGAGGGAGGAACTTCTTTCAATACTTCTTTGCATGAGGACGAGAATAACCCGTTAAAACTGGCATGGTTGGTGAGTGAGACGAAATAGAGAGTTATTGTATCATTTCATATGTCTGATTACTCATGTATACTTTCACCGGTAATAGCTTTCCTTTCCCAATAGTGGGACGAGCTACACGGGTGATCTGGTAAGGACAGTAACTGGTCTGAACACTGCCTCCAACTACGGAGACTCCAACCTGGGAGAGCACGGAACGGGCGAGCTCGTTTTTCAAAAATCCAACGGAGGACCGTTCTGGACCGATCCAAAAATCCACAAACTGAAACCGACAAACGGATACATTCTAACCAAGACTCACTGTGGCAGTAGATGCGATAAGTGCGGACCAGAGAATTACGTGGAGAATCATCATTTGTTCTTGAAGGAATGCCTTGAAACTACGTACATTTCAAACTATACAGAAAATGGTGACAGTATCAAATCTGTTGGGTCATACGACAAAAAGTTGGTAGCACGTGCAGTTCACCTCATTCGTGATCCTTTTGACAATATTGTTTCGCGGTTTCACTTGAGACACAATCGCTTCGTGAAACTGAAAGACGAGGATAGCCTGGAGAGGTATCCGAAGTCCAGAGAGGGCTTTCGTGCATTTTGTAGCGACTTATCTAAACTGCACACTGATGAAGAGGAAGCATCCAAGTTTTACGAGGACGTTATTGAGGTGATACGAAATGTTCCGTGCCATGCGGACTTTTTTAGATACATACAGTGGCACAATCTTGCATTTATCTCGACATGGGATCTTCAGATTCCAACGCTCATAATCCACTATGAAAATTATACCAACAATTTCAATAAAACAAAGAAGCGTTTGCTCGAATTTCTTGAACAAGAAGAAGTAAACGAGCCTCCTCGATTTGAGACCGGCAAAACTTACAGAGACTATTTCTCCAAAGAAGAAATCAATGCGATCTCTAAGATGTTTGCTATGCTTGCACTCGACAAAACCTGGCATTACACTCGACACTATTTTGATTAGAACTATACGAAATCATTTTCTGAATGTCAGAGGAACGGATTGAATCTGTTTCTCTTTCGTGAATAAAATAGACTCTATTGGTACAAGCAACTCAACTAAATATTGACTCGAAGCTCTCAAGTCAGGTCAGGTCAACAATATCATTCAGGCCACCTTTTTTATAAACTTTTGTCGTCTCCTTAATATTGTCGTGCGTGTCATCACAAAGGTCTATCTCAATAGTCTCTTCTGATTTCCCAGCAGCAGCCAGAGGAATAACTTCCTCCACATCAGAATCATCTAACTGAATCGGTTCTGTTGGTTGATTTGGCCTCTTTGCTGCTGAATCAAGCGAGTGCTTAGATCGAGATCCACCTCGCCTCGCTTCTTTCTCTCGTGCGGACAAACGATCAAACAACTCGAGGACACTTTGCACTTGCGATTTCAGACGTGAGTCCTCCTGCGCCCACGATTTCAGCTCCTTCTCGATCAAAGAGCGCTTTTCCAAAAAGTGCTTGACCATAACACCTTCAAATTCAGGATACGCATTCTTATTTTTCAGTATACTCGACAAATGAGACTTGATGGCCGCATCGATAGTATATTGCCGTATGTTCGCATTGTATCGCGTACTACATGCATTGCCCTGCGTTGTTCCTCGAGAAGCCTCAAAGCCAGGCTCATTGAAGTATGGATCGGGAACGAGTATAAGTGATTGAATAGAAATCAACACTTGCAACAACGTCAACTCTCCACTAATCCAACCGGGTCCTTGCCACGTCCCCAGCAGACTAAGGCAAACCTTTCCACCATTGTGCAGATTCGGATTGAAACGGATCCTTCCTCCTCCCGTCGTTAGAAATTGGACTTTGGGCGCAACTCGCGGGTAGGTGGAGGGAAGATTGATATCAAAGAAGAAGCACCCGTTGGCATACGGCGATCCATCGGGGCCGGTGATCATGACACGGAGTAAGTCCAGTCGGCTGTTGATGACGCGACAGAAGGCGCTGCTCCCGTATTCTACTGGCAATGCATTTCGGTAGGCGGCCAATTCTCTGAATAACTTGCGGGTGTTGAGAGTGTTTGGTGCATTTGGGATTTGTTTTAGAAAGTAATGCTGTTTTGTTGATGATAAACAGTTAATGAGCATTCTGTTGCCGCGAATGAATCGAAATTGAAACAAACAATAGGCTAAATGAAACTCACATTGTCCATACTCTCAACAGTATCGAATCTCATTGGCCCCAATTCCCCCTGATACCTCTCCCCAAACGAAAACATGGTCAACTCCTCCTCCGGCTTGCCATTGTAAAGTTTTGCCATTTTGACGGCCTCATTTCGCACCTCAACCACTCGGTTGGCAAACTTGATATCTTTTCCACCACCCTTTCGTGCCTTGTTGGCGGCGGTGGTCGACTCGTGCTTGACAATTTGCTCGGCCTGCTGTCCAAAATCATCGAGCCAATACACCACCGATTCCACATCGTCGGGATCGCCGAGCAACGGTACGAATTCGCGTTTGGAGGACAGTAATGATGTCAAATCCAATGCGGCATGGTATAATTTGGCACGATGATTCCAATCGGTGGGGATTTGATTTCGAAAGACGTCTGCTAGGGTGGATGTGACTTTGGTCTTTTGTTCTTCTTCTTCTCCCGTCGCTCCGTCCGTCCCCTGACACCACTGCTCCATTTGAGTAATGGCATCATGCAAAAACTTTGTATTTTCGCCGTCCTCGACATCGCAAGCCTGTTCGGCGCGTTTTCGTCCAGCGAGCAACCGTTGCGTGTCGGCGTTGGAGCCGCCGTATCCGACGCCGGATTCGTTGTTGTTGAGACTTAGGTGTGTCGGCCACATCGGTAGATTGGGCGTACTTTTGGAGGGCTTGGCCGCGGTTTTGCCGGTGGGTTTTCGTTTTCGTGAGAACATGGTGCTGTGGTGTGTCGTGTTGGTGCGGGGAGAAGGAAGTGACGACGCCGTCCCGGCTTGGGCGTTACAACAAAATCATGGTGTTGTCAACTGTCAACGAAAATAGAATGTGCAAAAAGCAAAAGCAAAATCTTCAAAACGAGAGCTTGGACCCTCAAAAGCGCGCCCAAGTTTACGTTGTCTTTCAAGCCTTCACCAACAATGATTACAAGGTGATTTTTTCGTCGAATTGCCGACGATAAATGACGCGGGGCCTACGGACGTATCCGCTCGATTAGACACAATCTTTTCGCTGAATCCCATTGATCGCCAAACCCGTGATTTATTTCCTTCGTTCACATTCGATCCTCATTCGATCTCCTCAAAACTAAAATCTCGCATCAGGCTTGGATGCTATTGCTGTCGCTGCTTTCAGCCATCCGAGCAACCTCTTGAAGACAACAGCAACAACAACAGCAAGGACAACCACAGCAAAGCTATAACAGCATACCAACAACGCCAATAACCATGAGCGGCTTCTTCCCCTCCGACATTGCCCGATGGGCCCTCGGCGGCCGCGATCCCAACGAAGCCGACCAAACCAACAACAACAACGGCGTCCAAGACCAATCGTCTTCGTCGGCGCCCCTGTCGGAAGAAGAAATGAGGGCTCGTCGCATGGCCCGATTGGCATCCCTCGAAAACAAATCGAGCATCGAATCCGATCCCGATGGGACGAAAGACAACAACATGGAGGTGGAACGGCACGATGCCATGGAAGTGGATGCCCCATGTTCCGATGTCGCGGTGAATTCTACAAAGAAGAATATCGCCGCGGCCAAATCGACCAACGATGGCGTTGCCGCAGCCAACGTCGTTAAGAACGAAACCGCTCCAATGTCCACTGAACCGGCGGCCAAAAAACAAGCCACGAAAAAGCCAGCGCTCACTCCCTCGGAAAAGATGTTCCGAAAGAAATCTCAGTTATTGCGCAAAGTATTGTTGGTGTCTCTCAACGAGGACACGCCCGGAGCCATCAATTTGAATTTGACCCTCGATACTACTTCCACCGGTGCCACTGCGGGGCAGGAGAAGGTATCCGATTGGGGCGTCCATCAAATTGCCGAAATCCTAGCCTCACGACTGAGCATCGAGAAGGACGATTCTCGTCTTGACATGGCACGAGGTGGCGGGGGGAATGATTTGATTGCATACTTGTGTGGTTGTTACAAGAGGAGTTGGGAGGAGTGGAGGGAGTTGCAGGGGAAGAAGAGGGTGGAGGGGGACGAGGAGTTGTTGAGTATTTTGGTGGAGATGAGGGGCCAGGTGAGTGAGGTGTGCATTCTTGTGGTGTGTATTTGGTTGTGGATGCTGTTTGAAGTCATTGATACGGATGAGATTGTTGATGTTTGTGTTTGCGACATTTTTCTCGTTGTTTTCGTTGACATATTTCTACAATTCGTGCGAATCCATCTCGTAATTCAGCAGCAGCTTTGAACTGACTGCCATTTTGCAGCTTTTATCTAACACTTACGCTTGGACTTTGCTTTGACTTTTCCTAACTTCATCATTTTCATCGTTTCATTCACTTTGTGTTTGTAGGTTGTGAGCTACGCAGCATCCTCTCTCATGATTCCTGATCTTTTCGACCTCGCATCTGATTCGACGCTTCAACTCGCCAAAGCTCTAACAACCACTACCACCGACCCTGCCAACTCAATTACTTTTGACGTTAACGGCAAAAGTTCATCATTTTACTACTGCCTTTGCGAAGAGCTCTACTCTCAAGATGTTGATTCATTTGAACGAGTTATTTCCGATGTAGTTGGGCACATTGCCGCCTCTTTAGCCAAATGTGAAACCATTCTTGACGAAGGATACGTCTCTGATGAAGCGCCTCTCGGAAGAAACGCTCTCTTTCTGACATCCGCCCTCCGCGAATTATGTTCCCACAAAAAGGCCACGATTGCCTTCACCAAAATGAAGAAATTTTGCCTTCCGGCCCCCAACACCGCTGAAGCATCTGAGCGCATCACGCCCCCAATACCGACTCCTCCCCCTGGAGCCACGGCCCAGCAAATTCAATTGTTTCAAATGATGCAGCGCATGTCCAACAACAGTCGCACTGGATATATCCATCGTTCGGGGCCCGGGATTGAAAAACAGACCATTTTGGGCATGGTCCTTCGTCAAGGTCTTCCTGAGTCGAATCCCTCCGTGAGTGCTTCTTTTTCGAATGCCGCGACTAGAACGAAGAAGGATGTCAATCAAAGTGTGGAGAGATATAGGAGAGCACTGGAGTTTTATCAGAATAAGTGTAATGAGTTGGTGAAGCAGTTGGTGATTGCGGGAGAGGATGCAAGGAAGATGGTGAGGGACTCGCAGATGAGACTCTTGCTCTTTCGCTGTTTACCAATGACGTTCTCATCTGCGCACATACCCCTTCTTAATTCACAGGTCATTCGATGGTTTACAGATGCACTACTTGTAAATGTGAATGCTGGTGGCACCAGACCTGACCGCACCAAAGTTAGCAGCACCGAATTCCTCCTTAATCTATCTGTTGTTCTCCTTAAACTGTGCGAACCAATCATCAACGACCATAAAAAAACACTCCTTGTGGATCCCGGCTTTGTCAACTCCCCCAAAGACCACGGAGGAGTGTACGATCTCGCCGGTAATGATCATCTTCCTCGGCTTGGGGAAAACATAGATACCAACAAACCATACCAACCAGACAACAGCTTCATTCCCTTCTGCTTCTTTTTTTGCTCTCGTGCGTTGGCCCTGAGCATTGTCCCTGAGGCCAGCGCCTTTGAAAACATCAACTACCACGCACGTCGCACTGCATGGACCATCCAGCAACAAAACGGCGATGTCCGATCCGACCCACGCCTGAATCAAATCTTGGGGATTCAGTATTCACGCGAGATTCATATGATGTCGCCCGGTTATGTTACTGAAATCTTTCGATTTTTCAACATGGCGGGGGGTGTTTTGTTGAGGATAGATAAGGATGAGTTGAAGGCTATGCCGGAACATATTGTGGCGGATTATTGCTCTGTTTTGGATTACGGAGCAGAGTTTACGCCTACACTCTTGTCGGGTATAGACTTTGGGAATATCTTTAGGTTGACTGTTAAGTTACTCTCGAAAGACTACGCAAACGTGAGTGTAGTTCTGCTCTATCAGCAATAGTATTTGTCTCAGCTCATACTCACCGTTTTCCATGTCGTAGTTGGTCCGTAACTATAATCTCCGAGCAAAGCTTGGAGATGTACTTCATGACATTTTTCTTCCCAGCAGTGGCGACGACAGAAGTGATGTGCCTCGTTCAGTGTCATGTGACCCACTCGCTGGTGGTCAACCGTACCTCACATCTGACAAGCTTGCCCAAGAAACTCTTGCGCCATCATTGCTCTTGTTGTATGGGGAGGTCGAGCATACGGGGTTTTATGAAAAAAATAGCCACCGCACCAAGATTGCCAAGCTACTAAAATTCCTTTGGGAGAGCCCCGAGCACAAACCTGCCTTTCGAAGAATCACAGAGGATAAAACAAGCTTTCAAAAGTTTGCGAATGGTATTGTGAATGAAATGAATGATCAATTCGCTAGTGTCATGGAGCGACTGCCAGCCATCCGCACTGTTCAGTTACAAATGGCAAACCATCAGGAGTGGGCAGCGCTCAGCGAGGAAGACAGGGAGACAATCACAAGTAGGCATGAAGAAAACGAACAACAAGTCAAGCGCGTACTACCATTATGTAACTCCGTCATGAAGATGCTTGGCTTCCTAAACACCGATAAGGATATTCGCGATATGTTCTTGTTGCCTGAAATGTGCCCTCGACTTGCCAATATGCTATTACACGTCCTTACGAAGTTCATCGGCGCAAGAGGCATGGATTTAAAAGTTGATAACCCAGGTTAGTTCTCGTGTTGCAGTTTACCTATGTGCTCAAACTAAGCTCTTCATATCAAATCGTTTTTTAATGCTGGTGATGTCAGAGTCATACAACTTTCGTCCAAAGGACATGCTCCAGGATGTATGTGTTGTCTTCTCTTCATTTGCAGCCGCGAGTGAGTTTCAATTAGAATGTGCAAAAAGCGGATACTACACCCCTGAACTGATGGGTAAAGCTGTTAAGACTTGTAGAAAGCTCAATCTACTTATTGGTGAGAGCATGGAGCTGTTTGCCTTACTTGAAACAAAAGTTGCTGAAGCCGCTAAGCTTATGGCCGGAGAAGAAGATTTGTATGAAGACGCACCCGACGAATTCATGGACCCTCTGTTGAGCGAGTTTATGACAGATCCGGTGCTGCTGCCGACTAGTGGGCACATCGTCGACCGCAAAACCATTACTCAGCATCTTTTGAATGATTCGATGGATCCCTTTAATCGTAAGGAGTTGAAATTGGAGGATGTTGTCCCTGCAGTAGAGCTGAAGGAGAGGATCGATGCTTGGCTCAAGGAAAAGAGAGATGCAAGGATGCAGTCCAGTTAGATTTTAGAGTTCTAAACATAATGGATTGCTCTCTCTACTTATAGTAAGACCCTCTATAACTCGCAGTGCGAATGCATATATAGTGCGAAAATGTCTATGATCTACCAAAACATGTCGTACTAACCAAAAAGGTTTCCGTGCCAAGGACCATCTGCCTCTACCACTTTCTCCTCGGCTTTCCGCACCATGCTATACGTCACGAGTTTCTCAGGAAGGGCAGTGATTTCTGGCTGTCTAGCATGTCTATGCAGCAGGCTCTCATTTAAATTAGCCCTTCCGAGCAGTCCATTATCGTCATCTCTGTTGAATAGGCCCTCGGATTCTTTCAATTTGTCTGCAGCAACACGTAACACGTCTCGCAATATGTCCTTCTAAAGTAAGGTGAGGTAAAAAACACAAATGAGAGACAACCGGAGATGAGAATTGACATACGCTTCACATTACTCACCTGCTCTTTCGCAGATCGCTTTTCCTCAAGACATTTTTCAAGTGTCAGAATATCTTCCTGACTGATACCAATTTGCATAAATATACGACGAGGTAAATCGCTCGGAGCAACCAATATTCCACCGCCCTGCAATGGCTTATCGACAACTCTAGACTGTTCAAAACGAGCGCTGTTTGAGTCACGGGCCTGCTGCATTCCTGCGCCTTGCCCTCCGGGAAGAAAATATTGACCCAGTGTCAATCGTCCATAAATATCTCTAATGATATTGATCATGTCCCATTCTATCCCTATGGTAGCATTCATGGAGCCGATTAGGGTTAGGGTTAGAAATCTCATGAAGGAGCATCGTATGACAAATATTACATGGCCAATTGATTGCCGCCTGGGCCTACCTATCATCCACTTGGGCTCGGTAACAATATTTTTGACGGCTGCAGAAAGAAGGCGGTTACCGATGAGATCAGTGTACCGATCTACCCACGCTACAGTCTCGAGAATCCGATGACAGATTCTGGTACATCGGCGACAGGAGTAAGCATCAGGATATTCAAGACACTATAACGTACGGAAAAAAGATGAGGTGGGGGGAACGTGTAAGATATGAAGCCGTAAAGAATATACTCCTGCCTACCTGAACAATTGTAACAACCAGATGACCAGCAATCAATTCGTTCTCAAGCAACAGAAAATGACACATTTTGTCTATTCGCAGCAACCTCCTTGCATCCAAGTGGAGTTGAACTGGTGTTCGGGATGTGCCTGGTTTGTTGTAGAACGTCAGAAATGAGAAAGAACGACTTATACTGAGAAACATGTTGTCTTCAATACTCACCATCAGCATTCACAGGACCGTCTACTTGCGAGATTTGATTTCGTGGACCGGAGGTCAACTTCGACGGGTCATTTTTCTTCACCGCTTGCTCTTCCTTTGCTTTATTTGCTAGCACAAGTGCCCATCCACCTTTCAGAGCAAGCACTAAAGACATTGAACGAATCGGTAAGAAGCATTGCTAAAAAAATATTACGAAAGCTACATAATCCCTTAGTCGTCTTACCTGATTGGATCATGTCAGAAAAGTTCCGTGTCAATTCAACACGAGCCTTTTCGACAGCGGCTTCACCAGTGACACTATCGAGGTCTCCTACAAAAAGCCCTCCTCGTGCATAGTAGGCCAACAGCCACGATTCGACATTGCCAGTGGAAAGTTTATTGACAGCATCTGTACAACTTTCTGAAGTGAGAGGTTTTGTAGAGTCAGTAGAACTCGCCGCGTTGCGTAGAATTGGGTCCCAGCTACACTGTAAACGGTACTTCATGTTCTCGAACAACGGCACCAATATTGCTGTAAGGTGTGATTGATACAGTGTCGCTGGACAGCTTAGCATCATGATTTCTATAAACTGTTTTCTGGATTGAGCAAGCAACAATGAAGAGGTGAGCGGCATGGAGACAGAAGCGTTACAGAAGGATTAAACTTCCTAAGAAACCTACAAGTATTGATTTAGGTGGCGATGCTCCATGGAGCGAATATGTTCAGGGTTGGCGACAACGGACACCAACTGAGGATACAGGTGTGAAATTTCTGGTGCATACAGCACACGCTGCGCGGAGAGCAGACCAAGGAGCTGAAAGCAGTTGTTTCGTAATTCGTTGAACCATCCACTCCACTTAGGAGTGAGATTTCTCTGTAACGCACAATAAATAGTGGTTAGATCGAGGGTGTTGGAGCACGATGTGATAAAAATAAAACGTAGCATTCATGAAACACATACATCTCTACGATCCCAACCCGACACAATACTCCCGGCAGTGCCTCCCTCTCCAAAAACTCCGCCAGTAGTGTTCTCTTGTTTTGTCGCAAGGTAGGCTTCGTCGTCCGATATAGCAAGAGCGTAGCGTTGGATATTATTACACAGTAGAGTAGCTTGGCGATCCGGATGCCAAACACCGAGAGTGACATCCAAAACGCGAATTAGGGTGGGCAGCAGTTTGGGCCATAGGGGCACAAACGGATCGTTGATTGCAAGTTCGTTGAGAGATACAGGACCCTCGTCAGGGAAATTTGACGAGGATTCGTCGATGACTAGAGGTAAGTTTTGGAGTGGCAGTCCACCATTTGGGCGTGCTCGTGCGGCCTCGTGACACCGTTTCCCGACGGAGAGAAATTGATTGAGACTAGAAAACATTGCTGAAAAATCGGAAGTCACCTTATCCACAAATGTAGGATTCGTAACACAACCCGGATCACTCGCGACCTGAGCAATTCCCATGAAAGAAAGAAGTCCATCGACAGAAGAGATTGCATTTTGCACTTCGGGTGACTCCAACGTCCTCACCGCATTGGCCAGCACATCCATGATGAAATTCGATCTATCCACGGCATTCTCAACAGCAGTGGCTACGCAAGAGAGAAACTCATAGAGATGCATCTCGTTCGTAGGCGAAAGCCGGCCGTTCGTTAAAAGAGTCTTGGCTCTATCACTCAGCTGTGCAAGCCAAGGGACAAGTAAATGAGGAACAACTTTTGCCACTGCCACGATCGACACGCCTACTTTTTTCCTCAGTCCAACGACATCGACGCTGAGAGATTCTCTCGGGGGATTGTCAGTGGCACTCAGATAGACAAGTAGACTGTCAATCCCATTGGGCAATGTGGATGGATCGTACTTCCAGTAATGCTTGAGAGCTTCCAATAATAAAGTTCTGCGAAACTTGAGCCAAACATCGTGCGGGTTCCAAGCCACAATCATATTCGCCAGTTCCGCCAACAACGGTTTGATAGTTTGTCGAATCTTCATCCTTTTTGCATCGTAGTTCCCATCATCGACGCTCCAAGAGGGCAAACCCTGAAGTATATTGTCGAGAGGTTGAGTGACGCCCTCAAACTCCAAACAAGCCGTGCTCTTGGGTGTCAACTCATTGTTTTGGGGATTGATCTGATCACGCGGCTCTCCCGTAGAGTGTGCATTTAACAGACTTTGAATTTTGGAATGAACAATCGTCACGGATATCTCCGGTTCGGCATAGGAAATAGATCGGAATAGCAAACTAGCTTTCGAACGGAGATTGCCAAGCCATTCGTCATAGTCTTCTTCCGAATCCCAGCTCTCCTCAATGAGCGCCGCATAGGGATGACTTTCGTCCCACACGTCACTCCATCGAATCTTCACCAAATGTTTCATGTAAGCCATCAATACATTACTCAAATGAGGAGTCAACACCTTCGTCTTGATAATCGCAGGATCTCTCAGAAGCCCCACCCAAGTATTGATCTGCTCCCCACACACCACCCCAGAATGATGCGTTGCCATCTCCGACAGCAGCCTCAAAAACGTCGACACGGCATCAAACTTAGCCCCACTCCCACAACCAACCTCCTTATCCGAGGTAATATACGCCACGTGCGCCGAAACCAGCGTCGACCCCATCCTCGAAACGGCCCGATGAAACTCCAACTGCTCCACCAACATCTCAACACAATGCGCATGGGGCAACCCCCGTTCCTCGGCCCTCCGCCCCACCGCCACGCTGGCTTCGTACAACGCCCCCGGAAGAGTCCCCACGAGTCTCCACCAATGCTCCGATTCCAATTTCCTCATGGTCAATTGATAAAGACATGCCACGGCCAAGACATGAATGTTGGCCACTTCCTCCTGTAGGAGATGAAGCAATGCCGATACGTAATCGATGCCATTTTGAACGGTAAACATCCAATCGAGGGGCATGGATTGACAAAATTTCTCCAGTGTCGTGAGCGCATCTGCCACCATGGCTCCGGATCGATCGCGTATTTCGATCTGGTGTTGGTATTGCGCTCGTTCCTCCGCGGTCATTTGTGCCGGTGTTCGCGATTGGGAGGCGAGGTAGGCGTTCATTTGTTGTAAGGTCGCTTTGGATTGGAGGAGGGAACTGTATTGATTGGAGAGGAGAGAGAAAATCGGATGGAGGAGGAGATGGGATGTTTCGTTGAGACCTAGAAGGATGTCATTTCGCCTCGTGGTGGATATCTGCGTGCGTGGACAGGATGGAGGGACAACGATTGACGTGTCAGCAAAGCGAACAACTCCAACTCAACAAAGAATCGCTCCATCATGCACAACTCGACACTCGCCTTGGAATTGAAATCACTATCCGTACAATCTTCCGTAATCAACTTCAAACACTCCAAACAAATCTTCACCCCCACCCCCGCCCCCCCACCACTCGACCAAATCCCCCCCTCCCCCACCAAATCCTGCACAAACGTCCCCCATCGCTGAGGAAATTCCCTCACGGCCAAATCGGCCACCAACGCCGCAATCTTCATCGAAAGTATTCGCGACTGCGCCTCCTCTTCCGTCGCCTCGGCCAATCCCCGCGCCGCCCCCAAAATACTCGACCGGAGTCGCAATCGATCTTCCTCGGACGATGCGGCGTATCCCCGTTTCAGGAATTCTTGGAGTATTCCCAAGGCGTAGAGTTTGGTGGGCGTGGTAACGTCGAGGGGCAGCGGTGTGGCGTGATGATGGTGGAGGAGGAGGGTGGGTCGTGTGAGGAGATCGAGGCAGGCGGCGATACGGCCGGGGTAGGATTGGAATTGGTCGAGTGCTTGGAAGGCGGAGTTTCGTTGGGTGGGCGTGGAGGAGGATGGGGCGGTGAGGAGGCCGGAGGAGATGGCGATGGCGGTGAGGAGCGATTCGAGTTGGGGGTCGTTCATGGTGGAGAGTTGGAGTTGGTGTTGAGTGGAGTGAGTGATTGGGTGGTTGTGGAGGAGGATGGGTCTTCGATGCTAGGAGGTACGCGGGGAGGAAGGCATTGGGTGGTAGTGTACGATGGGATGAATCGATGGTGTGGCAGTGTTTAGGAGGATCCAATCATTGCAGTTGGTGCAACAGGCGGCAGATGATGATCAATGATAATGGTATGATGACAAGTGCGATTGACAGATTGATTTGAAGCTCCAGTCGGTGATTGATGACAAGTGATGATGGCAGGACTAAAAAATATCCCCACCCCCAGTTGCGGTGCACTAGATGCACCGCACACTTTGACCAAATCCTTGAAATCTCTTATGGTGCATCTAGTGCACCATAACTTTTGTACTATTCCTGCCTATGTACAGAGGAAACCAACAACCATTTTTGAGAAAGAGATCATTTCAAATATTAGTTTTAGAACGAAAAATCCCAGTAAGTACACCACACTGAGGGAGTTTTTAGGAGTCCCAGCTGTCTGGTACAACTTTCGAAAATATTATATGTGCCTAACTTTTCCATGTCAATTGGCCAAAAATTAGGCTTATGTATTTCTAGCAAAATAATGATGCCGAGACCGGATTACCTCTGATTGGCAAATGTGTCTTTTTGAATTTCTACTGAGGCTATGTAGGAATCGTCCTGTTATGGTGCACTAGATGCACCATAAGGATTATGATGGGGAAAGCTAGTTATGATGGGGATATTGGTAGATAGTGAGAGTGCGGTGGTGAGAGAAGGGATGATGTTCGGAGAGTTCGCCCCTTTCCAAGATTCCGAAGCATGTAGGAACTTATATTCAATCAGAAAAAGCCCTCTATAATGGCAGTTCACAGGGCGTCGAGAATACATGATTCGATCCGTTGGTGCATGTTTGCATGAGTTTGCATGACTGCGGAGAGATAAAATAATAGATAACACTCTCACCACAAATCAACAAGGGGGCGTCCTAGTTAATTTTACTAGCTTTATTAGCCCTATGGACCGCCTTGAGGCTTCCCAAAAGTACCTTGGCACCAAACAACTAATAGGCATGCAACCATGACACTTTTTGAATGGTAAAATGGTGCCAAAATAAAATCTGTATTGGGGCATACGATGCCAATATATATACCATGTAGTTGAATTAGTGGAATGCCAGTGGAAGAAACCCAATAATAACATTACCATGAGATTCCCAACCACTGGGCAACCAATTCTACTCTCAAACACTCCTCAACACTAGAAATGTCTCAAAAATGTCTGACTGGAAAGACACACTTGGTACTCCACGTACCATTGTCCATTAAGAATACCAAGTCAACATCATTGAAGCTACTCCCAACTTCTCAACCATTCTTGCTACAACTTTAAAGTTGTTTGAGAAACTATTGAATCCTACTTTGTTTCCATCCCAGTGAATTAACCATGTGTCATTATGCTTACTGAACATTCCAAGGATACAATAGAACCCAATACATGCCCGTCTCTCTGTCTTTATGTGAAATGAGACCAAACTATCACCAGATGTAAAATACTTTTCACCCCCATCTACCACACTGCTAGTCTTTACACTCATATAAGAAGATTTCTTACTTCCATACCAATGCAAGGATAATGACTTATACTTACCAGCCAGCGACACAGTCCCCTTTACAATGTTACCAACGTGGAGCAACTCCATTACTCTCGACACAGCTCAACGAATGTCATGAAATCACTTCCAAACATTGTCTTGAAGTCTAGGGGTTTTATGTTGGCAATCTGCGAGTGGATTGTTGCATGATTGCAGGTTGGGGGGGGACTCGTTATAGAGAGACCCCTAAGTATACCATCAGTATTGTACACAATCCAAGCTCTTTGTCAGATATGGTACTTATGGAAAACTACAATGCCCTAAGACAACAGTGCTATAGTACAATACAAGCTAGATGAGGACACCTGTGAGGGAGGGATGAGGGACAAAAACCATCTGTAGGGCCGGGCAATCAGAACATAATATCTGGTATTAATCTGGTATTAACAATGCATAGGAATCATGTAGATCGCCAACACAACCCGTTTCCTGCTGAAACAACTACGTGTAGGTAAAAGGTTGCACGAGGGTCATAGGACGGGGTTCAGGGAACACCAAGAAAATAAATTATTCGCTAAAAGATAATAATGTGCCTAATAAGCTCCAACTTCATGCTTACAGTGGTAGGGTATGGTAGTAGTTAACAGATACTTATTTGTCAAAGTAATTATAAGTAGTAATTACTTAGGTATTAATTTCAAAATGCTACCAAGGTAATATTTTTATTTCTGAGTACTAGTTCGTGATGTAGCGCTAGTCGATTTTTCAATACGTCATGTGTTTTGATCGTAAATATAAGCGTGCTGCTACTCAAGTAGCGCTGAGGGTAATATTTTCTACCAAAATTTGACTAACAAAATAAGAAGACGCGTCTGTCTGCCACACCGTAAAATCTACCTTGTCCCGTAAAAAGTGAATCACACAAGATCGTGATGGATGTTTGGTACAGTATTATAATATTGTACCTTGTACCTACTGCAGGTCTCTTTGCACCATACTTCTACACTGACTTGATATCTTGTATGTCCATGCATCACCATCATGACATGTTTGCCCCATTGCTGGAAACCTTTTCAATCCTGGCACCCATGCTGAATCTAGCTACATTGCTGACACTGGCCTGCTGCTAACAACATACATGAACAGGGACAGTTGACACAACATGAGAAAAAATGAATTTCCCCTTTTACTACTTTGACTAAAAGTGGTTGGTTTCTTACCCCCAGAGTGAACCAGGAGATGCCACTGTTGTCACCTTGCTCTTTGAGAACATATGGATTTCTCATGTTTAAATTTGATGATATCTTTTAATTCATTACTTACACAGCGCCATGCCATGGTTCATATCTCAGCTCCACAACTGAATACAAAGATGCTATGGTTGTCACTCTGATGCTAGAAGCAATAAGGAACAGGAATAGTGTGTTACTATTGAGACAAAATATTTCCCATTTTTTACTTTAATTTTATGACTTGATATATCCCAATCAACTTCTTATGTACCAACCTTGGCAGATTCATATCTCAAACCCCAGACTGAATATTGAGACGACACATCCTCCCCACATAAACAGCAATAGAAAGCAATGTCTGCAAGGGAAAGGTGAGATAAAGTTTCTTCCCATTTTTGCATCTTTGCTCAATTTTCATCAAAAGTTCCCCCATTCACAGCAATAGTGACAACACACTTGCAAGGAATATTTTTGTGTTAAAGTTTCAGCAATGATTTGGGCTGGGCACATTGCAAGACGCTATTGATTTGATATATAGGGCAATGGTGCTCAATTATCTGGTATGAAAATAATTCACCCACTTACATAAAGTTGGACCAGTGTTAACTAGAGCAAAAAAGTGCACCTAGTTAACATAATAAGAGCTTTCTGTATCTTGTTAATGATGCAAGAATTACCATAACTATATATTTGCCCCTTTTGATCTTGATAACGTAAATTACATAATATTTACTTCTAGATAACCAAATTTTACGCTTTACAAGATAGAGACTACACCCAAAAAGGGACATTGCTCAATTTGTATGATGAAAGCATCGCGATGGTCCTCACTGTTTTCATGACATGATATGTTGTAACAAACATGTTGTGAGTATCACTAGGACGTAATTTTAGGCAAGGAATTGAATGGTGCAATCAGATTGACTCAGAAGTGAGTACAAAAAGGTGAAATTGGGCAATTTTGTTCACTAGGGTCGGTTTTTGCTCTAGTTAATTAACTAGGATTGAATTTTGCTCTAGATATGGGTGAGGGTTAAGAAGGAGAGTGACTTACGTTGAGGACTGTGGCTAAATTGTTTCTTTTATGCTTTAATGTTTTGTTTGAGATTGATGCAAAATTGAGTCTTTGTGGTATCATTTATTCTTGTGGAAAATAAATATGTGACCTAGTTCATAGATGAGGGTACACTGGTGAGATACAAAGTTCTGGTCATGGTTCAGGGAAGGCATGATCTTGGACCTCTCTGCTTCATGT
>JABMIG010000097.1:378394-502198 GCA_013187285.1 Cyclotella cryptica
GTCTTTAAGTACACAAAGACAAAGCTTAATAATAAAAATATCTTGAGGTTCACAAGTGCAGCATAGCTAAATTGTGAGCAAAACAGTTTGTACTCATAACCTCAAAGAATGGTACATTTGTCTTCCAAGGATGAGACACATAAATGAGGGTGGCCCTGGGTATAGATGTATAGTGATGTAATAAATGATTGATAGTGATGAATGTGTGAATATGTGATCTATGTGAGTAATAGGTAATAGTAATAAAAATGTGCTGAGGTACTATACAGTTTCTTATACACCATTTTGACATTTAAAAACAAATGTCACTTGGAGGGTTAATTACTAGCTTCATTTCTAGATAAAAAGTCTTAGTTGTGTTGCTAGCATTCTAGTAGTTAAATTCGCTGCTAGCTGCCATCTAGAGATAAAATGTCTTAGCCGAAAAATTTTCAACTCTCTAGACATTTTAATTTTTACTTAGACCTTTAAGTTTTATAATGTTTGTTTGTTTTTATAATTGACGTTTTCGACACTTAGTAGGTAAATCGTGGTAGTTCTGAGGGTAGCGCCCGATTCAGATATAATCGTAATATTGGGGTCCACTATTCGAGCGCTCCATACCGATATTATACGGTCATGGTTTTTTTTCATATTCATTACTGTATGTATTTATGTAACCTTCTTCTTTTAAGGTATTCCTCTCACCCATTTGCATTTTCATTGTGGCAGATCGCCGAGAACATTCTGCATGACTGCAAGCTTTTGTTACTTCCGCACAGCACATTTGTGAAGAGAAGCGTGAATGATCAAGCAGATGTCCACGCGCGCCAATTTTTGAACTGCCACATAACAAAACAAGACATGGGATTTCGCCACGCCGAAAGGCATCCCCTTCGATCTCTGTGAGCTCATGGAGTTTTGAGCCGAAGTTGGCTCATTGTCTTCCCAGCCTTCGGCCAACGCTGGCCCTTGACGCCCCCAAAGACAGGTTGGTTGTCATGTTATGGCGATTTTGGTTTTTATGTGCAAAACAATTAATTGAAAATCGCCGCAACTGACCCTGCCATTGCTCCCCACACCCTCCCACATCTAATCAACACATCGCCCGTCCGCTGCCTCTTCAACAGCCGCTGGCAAAAGAATCAGGTCCATTGCTCACCTGACTGGTGAGTTCTCCCATTTTGTTTTTTTATTTTCAACTATGTAATTGAAATCGACACAACTGAACCTGCCCTTCCTCTCCGCACCCCTCCCATTTCTAATCAACCACATCGCCGTCGCTGCCCTTCTGATCATCAGCCGTGCTGGCAAAAAAAGAAACAGGTCCATTGCTCACCGGACTGGTGAGTTCTCCCATTTTTTTTTATGTTCAACTATTTAATTGAAAATTGAACCTGCTGACCCTGCACCTCCCCGCAATCCCAATGATACACCACACCCTGGTGACTTATGTTCAACTATTTAATTGAAAAATTGAATGTGCTGACCCTGCCCTTCCTCCCCATACCCTCCCCCACTTCAAATCAACCCCATTCGTCGTCGCCGCCCTCTCTCAAGAGCCTCCGACCAAAAAAGGAACCAGGTCCATTAATCACCTGGTTGGTGAGTTCTCCCATTTTGTTTTCTTTTCTTTTCAACTATGTAATTGAAAATTGACACAACTGACCCTGTCCTTCCTCCCCATACCCCTCCCACTTCTAATCAACCACAGAGGACCATTGCTGCGTCCTCTCTGATCAACATCCCTGCATCAAAAAAAGGAACCAGGTCCATTACACACCTGACTAGTGAGTTCTCCCATTTTTATTTGTTCTTTTCAACTATTTAATTGAAAATTGTCAGTGCCTACCCTGCACTCCCTCCCAACATCCCTCCCAATTCAAATCAACCCCATTGGCCCGTCAGCTCGCCCCTCTGATCAATACAAGAACATACTCAAAATTGGGAGTAATTTCAATTTGTTTCTATTTTGTCATAATTTGTAGCAAAGTAAAGTATATTTGTTTTGATATAAGTGATGATGTCTTTCTTAGTGTTTATTGTGTGTAGTTGTGTAGCTTGAGGATTATGTAGTGTTTTGTTCATTTGGTGTTTTTGCTGTCATGACCACCTGAGATTCAATTTTACTTTTGGAGTCAAGACATCTCTTGAAGACTCAGTTTTCATGTTTCATGGAGTATTGAAATAGTTCGAAAGGAGGTAGAAGAAGAGAGTAGCGAGGGAGAGTAGTGACACTTAATTGTAATCTCTTTGGTGTCTCTGGGTCAATACTGAATATCTTAGATCTAATTGTAATGTCTTTGTTGTCTCTGAGTCAATACTGAATATACATCACAATATCTACACTGAGTATGTTATATTGCATGTCTACTAGAGAGTACAAAGACATCGCCGAAGTCATGTCATATGTCATGACATGACTGCTGGTGCCACTACAACATCAGCCTTAAACCGAGGAATAAGAAATTCAATCCTTCCTAGAGATGTCATGCACTATGGACTGCTGGTGCCACTCCAACATCAGCCTTAAACCGAGGAATAAGAAATTCAATCCTTCCTAGAGATGTCATGGGTCATATCCTTACATCTCCCACACTGAATGTTCCAGAGTATCCCAATGTGTTTGCTCTTGGAGATTGCAGCAGGCCAAAGAAAACTCCTTACCCAGGCACTGCGCAAGTTGAAATACAAATGTGGAATGTTTATGCCACTTTAGCCAATGAAAAGAATAATTGTCGAAATTTGCCTAATAATGGATCGTTGAAGATGTGGCCGTTCACATATTAAAGTTTAGGTGAAAGTTGACTCTGGGAAGGAACGATGCCACAATTTCGACATTAGGCGGGATTGAAATGGACGATCCAGGAGCCAGCTGGCTGAGGAGATTAATTTATGCGGTTAGGATGCCAACCGCATAGCAGCGACTGTCAGCAGCGGTTGATGGAACCGCACGAAAGCTCGCGAGAGGAGTTCTCGGCGTTGAGGAGACAAAGAGAAAATCTAAGCCTGTAGACTGGAAATAAACCAGGAATAGGTGTAAGATTAAAGTTACTGTTCTTCTCTAGAGCTGATTTGCTTGAGTGACTGGCTAGCCTGACCGTCTAGCTTTACTATTCCAATGCATGGTTCAAATAGCATTGTTGTTTGTACGTCCAAATCCTTCGTCGAATCGGGCCACGATACATAAGGATGGTTTCTCATTGTCGGATGGTTTCTCGTTGTCAGTCTACAAGGTCATTGAAAAACATCTGGTTGAAGATATCATTCCGAGATAGTTCGATTCATCCTTACTGTATATACAACATTCCTTCCACAACGTAGGTCATATTATATTGTATCTCATCTGCTAGCTCGGGGACCTGAAATCTATCCAAATCTTGAAATTGAATATAGAGATTACAGCTACATGTAATAGTACATAGTACTTTTCCTACGTTTATAAAAAATCTATCAATTGATTCCAACACCATCTGCTTTTGCCACCAGACAACTATAAACTGTCCGTTGAATGCACGGGGAGCGCGGAGGCCTTCTCTTTGCACCAGCCTGCCGTGAGTTGTGAATCGTTGCTCTCCGTATAAAGGAGTGGCTGGCAATATGGTAGTAGTATTTGGTGTGATGGTAGCAGTTATGCACTACTGTCATATTTGTCACTGGTGTAAAAAATACAATGAAGGAGGAACATTAGGGGATAACATGCTGTGATAAAACGGCACTGCTAATCATGCGGTACACCAGTTGACCGTCTAATGAACGGTCTTGGGTTGACATATCATAACCGTATGCTATGCGATGATACAACCCCTCCCTTGCATATCATGCGGTGTGGGTCGTCAAGGTCATGACCGTATGACTAGCGGTTATGGTGACAACAGATCCCCGCATACCATACGGCGGTAAATAGGTTACCACCGTATAAATAGCGATAATGGAGGGTTGAAAAATCAAATATGAGCGACGTACCGTATTGTTTACCCGTATCAGAAAGCATAACTCCTTCCTTCGGCAAGGTGGGTCGTATGTTTTCTTTGAGTATTTCCATATGGCGTGAAACGTGCAAAGCATGATTTTGCTCTTTTTGTAGTCGTGCACCCTTGAAGTCATGGAGATTTGTGAGGGACGGGTTGGTGTATCTCCGAAGAAGATGGGACCACAGGGATACTTCGCACCGAAGACATTTGACAATCTTGTGAATGCTTTTGAAAGTTATATAAAAATTATGCAGTTGAATGGACATGGAGGTACTTTATCAAACAATAAACTTAAGATTATGCTAAAGAAACGCACTAGTCCCTCCATTTCGTGTGATACCACGAGCTTACTCCATCGATTGCAAAAAGCAGCTGCCAATAGTATTGTTGTAGGGAAAGGAAAGAATGCCAAGGATAGGAGAGTAAAATGGACGACTTACTACAACTTGAAGACTTGGTTTGATAGTTGGCAGGAGGAGTTGATTGAATTGGGTTTTGCAAAGTATGATGATGAGAATAAAGTCTTCATTCGGGCGTTGTAGGGAAAGGAGAGAATGCCAAGGATAGGAGAGTCAAATGGATGACTTACTACAACTTGAAGACTTGGTTTGATAGTTGGCAGGAGGAGTTGATTGAATTGGGTTTTGCAAAGTATGATGATGAGAATAAAGTCTTCATTCCGCCCGACAAACTAGAACACATTCTCAATGTAGACAAAACTTGTCTGGTACTAGATGGAAGCAAAGGCAACAGAGGTGGGAGAGTGGAGGTTATATTTTATTCACCTTATCTTCCAAACCTAGGAAAAGCAACAATAAAGAATAGTGCAACTACAACAATGATTGCTGGGAGTACTGCTGCTGGAGAACCGATACTGCCACACTTCCATTTTCAAACACGCGCACAATCTGTTGAAACTCAAAGTGTAAACATTAATCTAGTGACGTTCTTACCCAACAGCATTGGAACGTTTGGTGCAGATGAAGAGAAGGAGTGGCCAGTGACTTTAGGGTTTAATGCAAAAGGAGGGATGGACAACGAGCAGTTCAAGGAATATTTCAAGACAAATATTGCTCCATTGTATCCAGATGCTGAGGATAAAGCGGGCAAAAGGGTGATGGTTAAGGTAGATAGTGGTCCAGGAAGATTAGAGATTGATTTTTTAGTAGAGGCACGGACATCAGGATTTATTAGTTATCATAGTGTTCCTAACACAATGGCAATGACGCAAGAGACTGATCAATCGTACTGTCCATTCAAATCCAAATTTGCTCAGAACCTAAGAGCCCTATCTGATGCACGAATCAATGGAGACTTTCCAACCTCTCTTCCGCCATGGATGGTAGGATTGTTAGTGTTTGGAGGCACCGACCCAGTATCCCAGTTTGTTGTGTCAGAATCTGCCTTTGAATTTGGTTTCAGTCGCGACAAGAATTTGAATGCATGGAGTAAGTGTAGTGCTGCACCACTGACAAGATGCTGTCTTGAAAATCACAGCAAGGTAAGGAGGGAGATGGGAGATGACGACGATGCAACAATTAAAATGATGCAAGACATCCAGACTGCCAACGACATAAGGACTCACTTCCTAACGGCCCATGGATACAACGGCGAAGCATTCAAAGGGACGGCGAATAAAGTCAAAAAAGTGGGAACACAGCAAAGCATTCGATGGAGCGCATCAACCTCATAGCTTAGGCGACAAATCATGGATCAATGTGGCAGGCAATGGGCGCCAGCCACTACACAACAGATGATGTGTTTTTGGGAGTAGCTAAGCGAAATAATGACAAGAGGAAGAAGGAGTTGATGAAGAAGAAGGAGGTGGCATTAAAAAGCAACAATATTGAACAAGAGGCTCGTACCATTTTGGTTCAAGCCAAGGGTGTCGAGAACTATAATATTCAGGAGTTGAAAGTACTCCTGCAATATTACAAAATCAAAGTAACTGGATTGAAAAAGAATGACTTAGTGAGCAAGTGGAAGGATGTGTTGCAAAGTGGAGCAGATGCCCCCGTGATGGAGGGTTGGTCAGTTGAAGAAGAAGAAGAATTAAATAAACTCACCAATCAGGTAGTGACAATGGGAGACACTGCTTTAGCAAGGCATCAATGCTTGATTGAGAGGCAGATGGGGAATATAATCAAGAAGCAAGGAGAAGAGGAACGAGTTGAAGCGAAAGTTGGAGGAGGCAGACGACTCACCTAATAATTCGTCAATTATGTCTATGTCACCCCCTGCTGAAGTTCTTGTGTCACAGGACAACATGCAGGATGCCGAAGGAGAAGAAGACAACACAATTGATGAGGCGGCGATGTAGGTTGATAAAATAAGTGAAATTGACTTTCAAGCAACTTACCAATAGCAAAAACAGTGAATGCTCGTCACGTCGTGTCGTGTCAAAAAATGTAACAAAAATTGCATGGTGGTGGAGGGATTCGTTCTCCCACAATACCCTGAATTGAGGCGATCGCGCCGGGTATATTGTTGTCGCGGACGTGCCCGTGGATTGTGCGGTGGCGGAAGTTAAATATCTGCGATGGTTTTGGTGTGGTAGGCTGAATTCTGACGACGCAGCGGAAATCGTCATGGTGGGTGAGTGTCGACGCAGCATGTGATGTTTTTTTACTTGTTATGTACTAGGAACAAATGTCACGCGTCAAGACTACACTTAAACTCGTACGGTCTGTCCGACGTAAGGGGAAGTTCGCAATGACAAAAAAAAAACGGAAAATGACTTCATTTTGAACGGAAATAGGATACCCCTCGAAATGAAATTTGACGCCGATCTGAGAGTCGAGAAAACCATGACCGTATAATATACGGTATCGGAAGCGCTCCGAATAGTGAACCCCATTAATATTAGACACGACTGCTCAGCAAGGCACCAAGAGGAATGGATACCATCTACATCTAATATAGAACACTAATTTAATTTCCATTGTGCAGAATTCGAATCTAAACAGATTACTAGTTTCGCTAAAATAGATTTTCAAAATTTGTTAGATCTAGGGTGTATGATTTAGAAAAATCACATCTCTAGAAAAGAATTTATTATCTAACTTCAAAAATCTATTTCTAATGTAGAAAATCTAAGTTTTGCGATTATTACTAACCTATGATTTCACGTCCTAGGCATGTATCAGATTAGATCTATTCTTTTTCAAAATCGATCTAATAGGGAATAGTTCTTCTCACGAAAGTCTTGATTTCGTCATTAAGGCTTAAATAAAATAACAACCTATCCAGGTCGGCAAATATATTGGGGATTGGTTTTCTTTTGGAGAATTAGTTTTCTTTTGGCATTTACCAATCTTCTCACTATTCCTACGTAAAAATGAAATGGTATCTGGTTTTCTTTTTTGAGATTGGCTCTTCTTTTGAGATTGGCTTTTCAGTTCACCATTAAAGGTAATTAAAAACCGGTCCCGTGCCTGTTCACATAATATGTCATCGCCAGTTTGTCGCCACGTCACACGAATGTGCTGGTAACCTCATGAGAACCATCGTAGCCACGAACCGTTGGATCACGCAGTATTGTACATACCGGAAGACCTGTGAATGACTTTGGCGGAAACACGAATCACGTACTTCATGATATAAGTATTAATATATGCATAATATATATTATTGCCTGTTTCTCCTAGTACGATGTACACTCTACCTATGTGTTCTTGTGTATCTCTAGATACCTCTTATATCGTACCATAATATTCCATAGTGTATTGTATAAGTAATGCGGTGCGCACCGCGAGTAATTAGTATTGTATATGGTATGGTACGTACGATTGTTCGCGCACATATGATACCGTACCTACTAGTTTCATGGAATAGAATCATGTGTTACGTATGTCGGCATCTATTATTTCCTATCTACAAACACAAGAAAAATATATAATCTCTCTGTTTTATGGAAACAACCTAATCACCTAAAAAATAAACGTGGTTCCCTTAACCCCGACGTACGACATGGTAATATTTTAACTGTCCTCGTTATGATCCTCTCTCATCATGCACATAACTACGCTCGTCGTTGTATTATACCACTTGTCCCTTCCCCAATACAATGCATTTCAACCACCGGCACAAACGTCCAACCAAATAAGAACTGTGCTGCCGCAGCAGCATCTACGTGGTATAAATCAGGCATTTGACGGCCTCCACGGAGAGGAAACAACAACTAATTTTGAGGGAGTTATCAATCGATTGTTGATTTTTGGTTTGGGAAATATCGGGACGCTCCTCGCAGAAAGCAGCTCAAGATGTACCATTCACGACAACGAGAACAACGTCCGCAACGACCGTGATGTCTATACGCCCTCCTATTTTGATCATATCTATGGAACTACACGTGATGAAAAGACCATCGACGGCGTCCAAGTGCTCAACATGTCATCGTGCCAAGAATGGAAGCACATCCTACCCACATGTACACACATCCTTGTCACGGTTCCTCCTATTGACTCACATTTCAATTCCAAGCAGCAAATTTATGTGGGTGGTAGACCAAGGAAATGGACCTACTTTTGCGATTCCATATTGAATCATCCTCATGTTTCTCTACGGGAAATGATACCAAAAAGTACTTGGATAGGGTACATTTCGACTACTTCTGTGTATGGCAATCACGATGGAGAGTGGGTTACAGAAGATTCGGAACTAAAGTGTCAACCGGGGTCCAAGGGAGAATTGTACCTTAAAGCAGAGGAGGAATGGAGAAAGGCAGCCAGGGAGTGTGGTTGGAAATTACACATTTTTCGATGTGCCGGACTCTATGGAAATGGACGTTCAGCACTTCATACCCTGATGAAGTGTGGATTCGAACCCAGAATGGGTGATGACGGTGCAGGCGCCGTAAAAAGAGTGGAGTATCCCACGTCACGTATTCATGAAGAAGATGTAGTATGGGCTATCTTGCGTGCTATGCTTCATCATGACCATTCTGCCGTAGGGCAAGGTTGCATTTGGAATCTTGCAGATGATGATCCCGCTCCTCGAAGTGAGGTAATGTTTTATGGGTCCAAGCTTTTAGATGAGACTGGGATTGCGCCATTTCCCGACAGAGCGTTGACACCGGTGAATTCGATCGTAGGAGAGCAACAAGAGTCTCAGAGAGAGAAAAGAAGAAAGTTGGATAGGAAAAGAGTTTGTAATCTGCGTATGAAAACTGGTTTATTGCCTGATGGCAGATTGATTTATCCCACGTATCGGGAGGGCTTAAAGTCGATATTGAGGAATAATAAAGATGCATGGTTGCTTTAAAATGTAATTACTATTTAGCTTACGTGATATATTATCTACAACGACAAGAGGGGCTACACAAGTACTGAGTCTGATTGTTAGATCTTTGACCTCCCCAGCAAACATCTCGACAGTTCATTATTCGACAACTAAGATGTGCATTGCAACAAAGTAACACTCAGAAATACGAGCCACAGGCAGATAGGTGAACCAAAGTCTCGCTACGACAAAGAAGATTAGATTTGAAGTCAGTATCGAATGATGATAAAGATCATCATCGCCTTAAAATGTTACTACTGTTTTAGTTAAGTGATACATCCACAAAGATAACGACGGGCAGACACAGTACTGAGGCTGATTGTTGCATATTTGGCATCGGCAAAAACATTTCATGACACATTCTTCGACAAGAGAGGTGTGCATGATAATAAGTGTCCACTCGGAAGTGCGAGCCACATGCAGATCCCAGAGGTGGCTACATGATGAGGTTTCGTGGGTAGGGCATCCCGGCAGCAATTATAACAGACCCCACCGGTCTAACAAAGACAAAGACATGATTTAAAACATGGTGGTCGGGTTGATTTGACGTCACCGTGGCTTCGTGGCCTACGCGATCCTACCATGGAAGCACTCAAAGGACAAATGTCGGTGTCCAAACCGCACTATCACCCTACCTGAGTTGATAATAGACGACACGACCCAGATCACGGCAAGAGTGGCTTGAAGAAAACTATCAAAACAAAGCAATAACTTGGAGAACATCAAAGCAACAATATCAAACAGACTATTCTGTGATCATCTTCGTCGCGACCCCTTCATAAACAGCAACAACACTCTCTACAAGTAGAACAAGAATCCATATTTGCTCAAACTTGACCCTGAAATTTTTGGCTTGAAACCTTCAGACTATTAATGCAACTAAGCATTCTGCTTGAAACTTCAAATGTGAAGAAATATAATGTAGTTATTCTTGATAATACTCTTGATACTTCTACTTCCACCCTTGCACTGTAAGGTTGCTTTCTTCGTGTCTTTTCCTCTCTTCAAAGAACTGACGCAGTCGACAAAAGATGAACCAGCAATTCGGCACCCCTCGACTCCAAGAATATCTGAAATCGATCGCCGCCTTCACTTGAGTCTTTTATTCATTCAACTACGCTTCGTCTTCTTGGTGCAAGGCCTTCGGTTCACTCTTCCACATAACTTCATACGAAACAATTCTCCCGAGCCAACAATTAAATCTTGCGGCACGACTCGGAAACATAAATCACTATCTCCTTGAATATGAACCTCCCCTCACCTCCGTCACATAAAATGAAAGTTGACGTCACAATACTCACAAATAACGATTCCCCCTAATATTCAATACTCTCAAACCTCACTGCTGGTGACAAGTTCTTAGTCACGGCGGTCTCCATCGCGACGCTCGTTCTCAGGGCGAAAATAATTCTCACGTTCGCGTTCGCGGCGCTTGTGCCTCTCAAACGAAGACGATCTAAAAAACAGGTGATGAATGTCGAAAAAAATTTGTAAACACAATCTTAAAAGAACCACACAAGCACATAAAGAAGAAACATAATCGACCCACCTCTGAAAATTGTTCTCCCCCCTATTCCTACCTCCGCCGCCACCGCCACCGCCGCCGCCCCCACCACCGCCGCCACTACCAGTCCCATCCACCACCCTTCCCCTCATCTCATTCGGCGTCTTCCTCTTCTCCTGCGCATAAACCACCTCCAACTCCCGTCCCTTCATCAAAAACTTATCCATCTCGTCCCTCGCCTCTCGCGCCATCTCGGCCGTGGCATATTCAATGAAAGCAAAGCCCTTGGGTTGATGCGAGTGAAAGTCACGGGGGATGTAAACGTCGCGCACTTCGCCTATGCGTCCAAAGGCCAACTGAAGGTCTTGGGGGGAGATGTCCGGCGAGACATTGCGGACGAGGAGGGAGACTCCGGGGGGTCCGTCGTCACGGCGAGTGGCTCCTGCGGGTGTTTGAGAAGGAGTGAAGGCGGGAGATTTTTTTGAGATGGGCGCTTGTTCATTTTTAGAGGGGGGGCGTGAAGATTCGTGTAACTTACGTCCACCACGGCGGTGAGATGGATGTTGGGGGAAGTTTTCGAAGTAAGGCCCAGGAGGGGGAGGTCCGCCGAAAAATCCCGGGGGCGGGGGGCCGTGATCGTATCGCCCTGAGTTTAACGATAAAGGAAGCCAATTAAAATTCCGTGAGAATTTAAAATCATGCACACGGCAGCATGAAACAATGGGAATGCAACCCATTAAAAAACTCACCACGATAAGGGTCAGGGAGAGGGCCGCCATGAGGAGGGCCGTACCTGGGGTCGCGGTAGCGATCCCTGCTGTCTCGAGGTCGATCGCGATCGCGGTCCCTCTGAAGAATACAAGATGACAAGAAAGGAGACAACACAACGTGAGAAGACGGAACGAGCGTAGCACTGGATCAAACAGGGCAGCAGTCCCCATCCTGAAACAAAACACACGATCTCACCCTGCGATCCCTGCTCCTCGACCTACTGCGACTTTTACTCCGCGTCCTGCTCCTCCTCCCTCCGCCCCTCCTATCGTAACTCCTCGACCGGCTCCTCGATCGACTGCTTCCACGAGAACGGCTCCTCCTCCTGGACGATCGTCGACCAGACGAGCGGGAGCGGCGGCGTTCGCGATCGCGCGACGAGGGGCGTTCGCGATCGCGCGACGAGGGGCGTTCTCGGGAGCGAGAGCGGCGATATTCGCGGGACGAGGCTCGGTCGGGGGGTGAGCGGGGACGGTCGTTGTTGCTGTTTGGGGGTGGATCGGTGGAATCGTTGGGGGGTGGGGGGGACATGGATCGGCGGTTGTAGGGGGAGGATGGCATAGAGCTCTTCGATGGAGTGACGGTGATTGATGGTGATAGACGGTGATTTCAATTGTTATCGTTTATGACATCCGGAGCTCTGCAACAAGAACTGAACACGCTCTCCCTCGGTACCATACAATACAATCCCATACAATATGGTATGGTATTGTAGATATGGGCTGCAGAGCGGCTGTGGTGCAATAATATTTTCACCATGCAATATGTAGAACAAAAAAAATCGAGCCCTATTCGTAGATCCCTGTTGTTGTACTAATTTTTATTTCGTTTTTTCCGATTTCCCTTGCCTAGCAACGCCCTAAACTCGATCTAGGCATCTCTAAACCGATGTCTAAATCAAGTCCCTCGAGAGGGGGTCCCTACACCCTCCCAAAGGACTGAACATTTCTATCCTATTGTCCTATTTATAATCTTGCGCCCCCCTCCTTGCACACAAAGAAATGTCAGAATTATCCTGAAATCTAGAATCAAACGCTTCGTATTTTTCATTCCACCATGACGATCCGTTTCTCATATTTCCTTCTGTTGAAGTGTGCGATCGCAGCCAGGAGCAGCAGATTTGTTTATTCGAGAAATCGCAAGATTATGCACAGAAGGATGAGTGCGAAAGACCGTTACATCCACCAGTGATGCCTTCCACGACTTTCTTTGGTATCCATCAGCAGGAGTCCATGGCGTCGTGTCTTCAACTCTGGAGATGACCAGGCAATGATCACTCTCACTGGTTTTGACACACCATCGTTTCACTTTATGTTGAATCTCTTTGCCCCCGTTTATGACAACTATACACCCTTCGTTGACAAGGATGGGTTCATTATCCGGAATGTAAGCCTGTCTAAAGGGAGGCCGAGAATGATGCATCCCGCAGTTGTCTTGGACTTGTGTTGGCATGGAGTCAGACTCGAGGATCACTGATGGTTCTTCAGTTGATCTTTGGGTTAACAATGTCCCCTGTGGTGAAGTACCTTCAGTTTGCAAGGAGAATACTCGTCAAAATCCTGAAGGCTAGTGAATTGGCCAAGATTCGTGTACCAACCCATGAGAAGTTGGAAGAGTATAGGGCAATGATTCAGGCAGAGCACCCAGCACTTGACAATGTGTGGGGTACGATGGATGGACTGAAAGTACGGATTGAGCAGGCCCCTGACGAGATAATACAATCCCGCTTTTATAATGGATGGAAGCCTGATCACTATGTGGCGGGTGTTTTGGAATTTGTTCCTGATGGAACAATTACCATTGCTTTTTGTAACATCCAAGGATGCTGTCACAACAGTACAGTCGCTGACTGGCGTGACCTTTATTTGAAGCTAGAGAAGGTTTCTAGGAGCAAGGATTGAAAAATTTGTCATTGATTCAGGGTTTTCTAGCTTGAACCATGATTTTCTGATAGAGTCGTCTCAAGACACTTGACGGCCAATGAAGAATTCGACAACATCAATGATCAAATAGATAACATAGTTATTCAGAGGGGGGCAACAAGCATGCCTCAATCCACTGAGTGGGGTATGCGAGCCGTACAGTCGTCCTTTCTAAGGCTTAAGGACCAATTGATAAATGAGGAAAATGGAGAGTGTAGGATCATGCTTGACTGCCTCTTTCTCCTGTTTAACCGAATAAACCAGATTACCTCCATTAATTTGCCTTCTCTTGACATAGATGCAAACGTAGAGTCTGTCCTAAATTAAATGTGATATGTTTAAGATTTCCAGAATATAATTTCATTGAAATACAAGTTTGAAATTAAAGTCTATCATTTTGTCTGTAACACAATGAACTAATTCAAATTACCCTTATTAAGAAAAAGATCAACCCTGACTGTCATCAGATTTCACCACTTCTGAATCATTAATGTCCCCACTGGTGTTCTTAGGAATCTGTTCCTCGTAACTGTGAGTAACATGCATGGGAGGAATTGCTGAAGGTGGAGGCATGTTTCTACCAGACATCATGAAAAGCATGGCAGTCATCAAGTGCTGCTGCATTTGTTGTGGCATACGTCGGTCTTCCCACTGTTCTGCCAGCCTCATCCTCCTTTCTTGCCTCTCCTCCTCTTTGTCTGCCGCTCGGTTCCGCATGTCCTGCATTTTCTGGTTGGTCATCGTCATCATCATCTCATTGAACGTCAGCTTGTTATCACTATCACGGCCTTTTATTTTGTCTGCATGTAATAGGAGTCAACACGGGTCCTCACTTCAGCAATAGTGAGATTAACAAAATTCCGTCAAAAATATGATAAAGGAACATCATGATAACTCACCCCTGGCCTTGGGGAAATCATGGTATTACCATCGCCTCTGATGGCCTTAATTGCCACTCGTGTTCCAGTCACTGCCGCCCTACCTTCTCAACCTACAACTGCTTGTGCTTCACCCACCGCAGTTCTGCCCACATCAGGACTTACAAGACCTCCATCATTGGATGTAGCTTTGCCGCCCCCCTCATTCTCAATGGCTTTGTTGACTTCATTGAATTCTGCAACTTCTTCTTCCAGTTTGTTGGGAGTGAATAGCTCATCCTCTGATCCGGTCACACCTTCTGACTTTTCAATAATAATGTCATGGATGTCCTTGGCCTCCCTGACATCAGGAGGCATATTGGGATCTCCCGTCCCCATCTTCACCTTGGAGAGTTTGTTAAACTTCTTTTTTAACTGGTCACCGCTTTGCTCTTTGTCAGGGTGACAAGCCATGTGGCATCGGGCAACAAGGTCCCACTCCAAACCAGAAATAGGCAGATGTTCATGGAATGATTCCAACATATTAAAAATTTTGGTCTGCGAATAATTGGTGTGCCCAATTGGACGTCCCCCTTTGCCACGACCACGTCCATGTCCACAGCTGCCACATCCTTCTCTGAGCTGTTCCACGCCCTCCTCCATGACCAACACCACAACCACCAGTGCAACCAGCAATGCTCCCTGCACCACAACCCACACCCTTCCCTCTTCCTGCTGCTGGAACAACTGCGGGGACGGCTCCGGCCGCAGCAGGCACAGCATCTCCAGCTCCAGGCACATCAACTGGTGGTCCGCTGTCACTGGGGGATAACGAAAATCCATTGATCCATTGTCGAAAAAAGATTCGTCACCCGATGCAGCAACCATTTTGGAAGTTACGGATCAGAGCCAAGCGCGAACCACAGAATATAATAATATAGACATATAGTTCTTTAGGAATATTAGGAAGAAAATGGATTTCTATCCTATTACAGTACATGAGGCATTTAGAAAAAAGGAATTTGTGCAATAGGAATACTAGGAGCGCTCCAGTTGCACCATAAGCATTATACATGCCTGGCATTAACGTGTCATCAGCAAAAAATGGTTTCTGTACCTTCTATCCGATGCCGAGTCTCAATTACTTTTCCAGAGTGAATGAGTTTTTTCATTTCTTGAGTATTAACCTAGTGATCCTTGATCTTACGGGGCAACTAGTACGGTATGATATTTGCACCGTCAAAAAAGGATGGGACCCCCAGCTGTGCACACTTTGACCAAATCCTTGACATCACATACGCTGCATTAGATGCATCATAACTTTGTACTATTCCTACCTATGATTGGTGAAAACCAACGACCATCTTTGAGAAAGAAATCATTTCAAATCTTAATGTTAGAACAAAAAAACCATTCATATTATCTCTTATCTACCCCCACTGCCACCCAACATGCAGTCTGCTTGTTGCAGAATTTAGATGGAATTTCTCAGATATGCCTAAGCTGTCTGGTGCAACTTTTGGCAAGATTATATGAGCCAAACATTCCCGTGTTGCCAAACATTGGGCTTATGTTTTTCTAGCAAAAAAAGATGCCGAACCCAGATTACCTCCGATGGGCAGATTTGTCTTTTTGACTCCCTGTAGAGGCTTTGTTGGAATCAACCAGCATCCAGTTATGGTGCAATATTTGCATTAAGAGAATTAAGTTAGGAAAGCTAGTATGGTGCAATATTTGCACCGTAAAAATTAGATGGTGACATTGTACAATAGATCCTTTAACTATCATACATGCTATCAACATTTTCTGGTATGATAGTTCCACCCTCTTAAGGAGCCTCTATGGGCAATTTGAGGGATTTTAGTTAGGCACAGGAAGTTCCAGGGATCAGATCCCCCAGCAAGATAGCTTTTGATTCCATCATTCCTGTTAGGTTATACATTCTTTTGTCAAAATGAGACCTTTTATTTTCTAAATGTTTTTAGTGTTTCACAACATAATTATTACGCCAACTCAGGTAGATGAGTACCATTTTAACTGTAGTACTGATGCACCATCTTTTGTAACAAAAACAATTCTAGTCATAGTTTTGTTAATTGAGTTTAGCTTTTGCCACAACTTTTGCAGCGGGATTTGCACAAATTACTACGGATTCATCTTTTTATGAGCTTTCACTTGATATAGTAGTCAATGGGTGACCGACCACTGCAAGCCAGTCAAAATCACGCTTGAATGTGTGTGGTCGTGAAAAAGTACACAACCATCTCATTGTGTACACATGTTATGCGGTTGATATCTTCTCTGTTAATGCAAATAATCACGACAACATATGTGCACCTCATGCATAACATGACTAGGCATGAGGATGAGCTTAAGGCTCTTGTCAAGAGGGCTGCCAACGCCAGAACAGATCATCCAACTCTCAGCATTCCTGAGGCAATGAGGGTGGCAACATTTATGCTTGAGGAAAGTACTGATACTACTCTCCAGACGCATTACCTCCACCTCCAAAGGCAATAAATGGCACTGATTCTTCATCTTCATCAAGTTTGTCTACTCTGACTCCAGCGGTCAGCACACTTCCTAAACCAAAGAGGATTAGACACACATCTGCTGGTGCCCAACAGAAACGTGCCAGCAATTTGAAAATGAAGCTTCATCACAAAGCTGCACGCAAAAGAGCCACCTCTCTGTACGCTCGCAAGCAGTCAAAGCCAGACAGAGAGAATAAAATGATTTGAAAATGAAGCTTCATCACAAAGCTGCACACAATAGAGTCACCTCTCTGTATGCTAGCAAGCAGTCAAAGCTAGAGGGAGGGACTACAATGTCAGTAAGTGAGGTTAGCAAGCTGGTGTTTGGGGAGTTTGTAGTTGAAATTTCAAAGCATACAGTACAGCATGCGGTGGATGAGGGTTGAGTTGCTGTGAGTCCAAAACAGAAAGGACCAGAGGGAGTTGTACCCAGATTGATACATCACAATTTTGTAATGTTTTTGAGACTTACATTCAAATATAACAACTAAATGGTCATGACACTGGGATCACTTACAAAAAACTAATTGAGCAATTGAAAAAGTGCACAAAAATCTGTGTTGCTTTGGATTGTAAGCATTTATTGAATTGTTTGTTGAAATCTACAGCATTGGAACTTACAAGGGACAAAAGCAACAATGTGGAAGAATAACATGTTCATTGGATAACCTATTTCAATATAAAGTCTTGGTTTGATAATTAGGAGAGTGATTTGTAATAGTTGAGATTTGCTGAAGTTGATTCCAAGGGAAAGACAATTAAACCTACAGAACAACTCAAAAAATTATCAATATTGGTGAGACATGTCTTGCTTTGGATGGAAGCAAGTGCAACAGAGATGGTAGGCCAGAGATTACCTTTTGTTCTCCCAATCTACCCATTCTTGGCCGATCCACATTTAAAACTAGTGTGGTGACAAAACATGATCACCCGTAGTACTGCTGGCAAACCACTGCTGCCAGACTATCAGAAGCCACTCAACGTGTGAACAAACGAATGAGTGCATTTTTCCTAAAATTAAAGGTGCATATGGACCCAATTGTGAAAAGAAGATCATTCAATTTAGGATTGAACTTGAAAGGTGGAATGGATGAGGGAGAATTCAGGTTGTATTTTTCAAGTTCTGTTGTGCCATTGTTCCTGCACGCTCAAGATGTCAGAGGAAAGAGAGTTATCATGAAGGTTGAGAGTTGTCCAGGCAGAATGGAGTTGGGATTGTTGGCAGATGCTAGGAAACTTGAATTTATTATTTATCCAGGAGTACCAAATACTATGGCAGTCACTCAAGAGACTGACCAAAGCTATGGTACATTCAAGATGCAATTTCAAAATTTCAAAAGAATTTGAAAATATAGTTGGACTCTAGGTTTATTGGAAATTACACTACCAGTTTGTTGGCTTGGATGGTTGTACTTGTGGTGTTTGGAGGGAATGATCTTATCTCCAGTGTTGTTGTTCCATTCAGTGCATTCTGTGTATTGTGTGGTATGGGAAATGTGTGGCACTGTCCCAATGACCTGAGTGTCATACAAGACAATTCTCCTGTCAGGAGAGAAATTGGGGATGACAAAGATGCAACAAACATGGACATGGTTCACATCCAAGAATCCAACAATGTCTCGACTCATTTTTTGTTGTGCAATGGGTATGTTGGCAATGCTTTCAAAGATACAATTAAAACGGTTGGCAGAAAGTCAGTGATGGTGCGGCATTCAACTGAGAGAATTGAGAAAATTCAACAAGCATCAACTCATGGCAATCTCTTTCATGCAACATGAGGTGGTCATTTAATGGATGATGATATCTTTTGGCCGCACAAAAGAAGGCTGTCTGGACACAAATAAAAGTGCTGCAGAAGAGGAAAAGTCTTCAGGAAAGATGTTTGATGTTGAGAGGAAGGCAAAAGAAATGTAAGTGCAAACAGAATCATTACATACTTACAATAATGCAGAGTTGATCGTCTTGCTGACTTGTTATCAAGTCAAGGGTCTCATCCAGAAAAAAGGATGCAATGGCTGAAAAGTGGAAGGAAATACTACGAAGTCCCAAACATGCACTGGCTTTCATAAAATAGAGTGCAAATGATGAAGAAAATTTGTCTAAACTTGCTTCTATAAGCCAATCACTTTCGCTGACTCCGCACTGGGGAGGCAGCAGCAGATTATAAAGAGACAGGTAAATAATGTTGTAACTAAAATGTTGTGGGATGAAAGAGAAGATTTGAGGAAGAAGCAGGAAAAACGGATGAAATGGAGGAGGAAGAGCGCTCACCTTTAATTTCTGTGTTCCCCAAATTGGCAGGTTAACAGTCACTATGGAAGCCTGATGAACAGTCCACCTAGGATGACACAAAAAGGAACAGCGTTGAAGGTATCGGTGAGGCAATGATTTAGTGCAATAAATGGGGTGATTAACACTAAAAACACTTGCATGTCCTAAATTCCCTCTTTCTTCCTACTCATTGCAATGGCTGTGGTGTAACAAAATTTGCTCAGTAGAAATGGTGTGATTTCCTGTAAAATACGGCAAATCTGACCAATATTCCTTTCTTTTAACTCAGCTTTTGATGAACCCGTCTAGGGAAAAAGATTGAGGAAACTATCTAATGACACAAATCTACAAGAGGGCACTGGTAGTGCTCTCAAAACATTCTTGGGCAGTCAAAAGGATTATCCAAATGACCTAATTCAATGCATCTTTCAGTGGGTGAGAGAGATGAGCAAACATCATTGCTGAGAAAAGCAAGGTGTGTATGCTTTATCTGATGGTGTCCTACAATTTGCTTTACTGAGCATATATTGCATTTCCAAATTTTAACATGTGAACATATATGACACAAAAGATTCACCAAAGAGCAGACGAGAATGCAGAACAGAGAAAAGAGATCAGATAGAAAGATGCCTAATATGCTCAAGGATATTCTTGCTTTGTGACATTGACATAGGGCAATTATCTACTCTACAGTAGTAATCTAAGGGTACCTTTAAAGATACCCTTAGTTTCTCAGGAGATGCCGCACATCCCTCAATGATTCAAAGTCTTGCTAATAAGCAAGAATTGCTTCAGTACCCAAAAATACCATTTGGAACAAACTGCTCTATGTATTAACTAATGACATTAGAGCCATACCAGATGTGTAGAACCTACACAACATCTCTTTGTGTCATTAGCACAAAACATACCAATTATGTGTAGAAACCTACATAGTCTCGTTTTGCCAAAATGAAGCATGTTTGCTTCATCATGGTGTTTTGATACTTCACAATTGCAACTAAATTAACTCACAAAATAACAAAGCTGAAAAGCATACTACAAGATTTTTTAATACTTTTTGGCTTAGGTCACTATCGATCGATAACCTACCAAGCAATTTTTCTGGACCATCTGTCCATCTCTGCACTGTCCTTCGACCGTCCATCGTCGTTGTCCCGACTCACCTCAGTCCTACATTATTGCATCTGTCTTCCGCCAGTCAAGCATTCAGCATCCACATGTTTGCTTGTAGAGCCATCATCTGTCAAGAGCCGGTAAGTAGTAGCACCACGTCTGCACTATGTGATCCTGTCACCATCAAGATTCGTGTGAAGCGTGGTGCCTGTCACCATCAAGATTCGTGCGAAGCGTGGTGCCCCACAACAAAGTTCCTACAAGACCCTTTTCCTAGGTACAAGTCTTCGAGCAGCCCTCTCAAGAATGTCTTCTGAGAAGATTGCACCCATTGGGCTTAAACACCAAGAATGCGAGCGCAGCAGGGGTGGTGAGAAAGCTCCCATCCGGTATGTGCCAGACCGGGACCCAGTCCAAGAAGCGTTGGACCTTAAGCCTGAGTCCCTCAAGTGCACCCTTGCAAATGGGTGAGAAAACCAAGTTGCGGTTTGGTCCGGACATGGTTATAACGAGCAGTTTGTTCTGCAAAGAATGTGGGGTTGATTCCTGCCTGCGATGATGTCGAAAAGGCATATGATTTGAAGAAAGGCAAATGGAAGGCTGTTTTACGCGAACTCGCTGAAGACCCCCTCAGTAAGACTGAGAAGGAGAAAAAGATCGCAGAGTCACTCTCTCTAAAGGCTGAGATGCTCGCATTGAAAACCAAAATGACCGACTCGGCCCTAGCAGTTTTCCAACTCTATGCCAACCTTTCACTGAGGAGGCTTGTCAGCCCTGGGACTTAATTGTTAAGGAGCAGATGGAGTCAATGCCCTTTCACAACATCTTTGGAGTCGAAAGGGAGAAGTCACCGGGCAAATCGTCCGAGTCATTTAGGAGGTGTCAGTTACTCCACCAATCATGTTTCGCACATGACGCAGGCAAGAATTTGAGATTCTATATCTCCAATTGCCTCATGAAGCCCAACAAGGTTTGTATTCGTCGGTTTGTGCAATGCATGATGCAGTGGAACAACTACGTCGAGACCTCCGGTGCCTGTACTACAGCCTAAGCGCTAGTACAATGATGCAACAGGTCTACTCCTTCACGGATTCGGAGCTAGCATGTCACATATTGCGCATGTGCCCGTTGAAGTGGCAGGATCAGTACCACTTGCTCAAAAAGTGCTATCTCAAAGGGGTTAAGTCTCTATTGCTCATTCTTGAGGGTGGCACACCCAGTGGACGAGAAGCAGTCGACTTCTAAGCCTGCAAAGGCCCAAGCAGTCGACCAGCCCTCCAGGAAGTTCTCGCCAAGCGGGCGCATTCCCAGGAAGCCCAACAAGCAAGCATGCACTGAGTATTCTTTCGTGGATAAAAACTGCGAGCTATGCAAAAAGCATGGGGGGCACACTCCACACACGAGGTACAACAAGGATGGAACTCCTACGCGAGGTACTTTCAGGCAAGCTGCACAAAAGTCTCGCAAAGAGAATTGCCCCAAGAAGTCCTATGCCCAGGTTTTAGCCCACATGGAGAAACTCGAGCAATCTCTCAAGAAAGCCAACAGAAAAGGCAAGAAACATTGCCGTCGCAAAGAAAGTGACAGCGATTCCAACTCCTCCTGAAGCGTTGGGTCGGGTAGTACCGGGGAAAACAAAATTAGTTGTAAGAAAATTAAATCTAACCATGACTTAGCTAATTACACTACCCCTGGTCAGGTAAAAACGACCAGCAATCAAAAACTAGAATTCAATCAAAAAAATTAATTACGGATTATTCAAGTCCCCTGATGGACGTAACATTAAAAAATCTCAGAGATCCCTCGAACCTATCCACTAACTATCAAGTAGATCCCAACTGAGAGAGGGATACTCTAAATAAATCACAGCCACTTAAGCCACCTACCACACAAAAGTCAGTAGACTCAGTGACAGCAGTCTTAGCTGTGCAAAAGTTAGCAACGGGAAGTCAGTCCTCGACAAAACTCAAACACTTGTCCAGGAGTCGCAAAAACAACTTCTTGAGAGCACTATTAGACACTGGTTCTGATGGTGACCTCATTTTCCATGAAAAAGGAACCACCAAGCATTTCCCTACTTGGCTAGGCAGGTGTCAAAGTCTTGGCACACATCGAATGGGTGCTTCCAAACCAAAGGAAGAGGCGAAGTCACTCTTAAATTCATAGAGTACTCCAACAGCAAGGAATACACAGTAAAACCTGATGTTGTCGAGTATGATGGAAAAAAGATGGCCAAGCCAGCTTTTGAGCTCATCTTAGGTGTAAAAACACTAAGTGAGCTTGGAATTGTTCTGGATTTTCGAACAAAGGATATTACCATTGATAAGATCATCTTGCCAATGAGAGACATCAACAGTCTGTCTACTAGCTCTGAGATTGAAAAAGCTTGGTCAGTTAACCATAGCATGATTCATGAACCACGTAGTACTGAGGAAGCCACTCAGCGTGCAGTTCACATCTTAGGCGGAAAATATGAAAAAGCAAACCTCCAAGCAGTTGTTGACAACAACTGTCCTCACCTCAGTTTACCATATCAAAACAAGTTGTTGGAGCTCCTCCGTAAATACGAGGACCTCTTTGATGGTACACTAGGTGATTGGAACACTGAGCCTGTCTCCTTTGAATTGAAGGAAGGTGCTGACCTAAGCCGTTTTGCTGTAGTTTCTTCTATGTAGTAAACGGGTAGATACATGTTGTTGAAAGATATTAATTATGAGAGTTACACTACTGAACTAGGTATTGCATGGTACACTGAGTAATCCATGCATCACCAAGCACAGGTGATCCTGTTAGAGATTGGAGGTAATTTAGGGCAGTTCCATGACTGCTCCTTTTCTCTCAACTGCCAACAGGAACTGTCCCATGAGAAGGTTTCTGAGAAAGAAATCCTCTCTTGGATATTTTGTCCAAGAAACACCTAGAATGTATATGGGTGTTTCCCAAGAAAGCAATTGTCTTTTGAATATTGTTTCCCAGAAACAATGTCTTATGACTATTGTACTTCCTTTGTGTAGGAAGAGGACCATTGGAGGTTCCAGGTGGAACCTCTTTGGGTTTACCAGTTAAGGTAGATATTTGGCCTATGTCACTCGCCCCCACGATTGGAGAATTAGCGCCGCTTGCGGAAAAGTAAAACCTCTGTGAGGAAAAAATCTGATTTACGAGCCAGACTTGCAGAAAAACCATTCTTTTTGAGGTTAAAAATGTGCAAGCTGCTTGTGACGCTGTGTACCTACATATTGTTTTATGTAGTATATGAAGTGTAAGTTCATGTGGAGAGGGAGATTTGTCATGGCTTATGATAAAGCTGGTTTGATTGTACTCTCCTAAGTCAAACTTGTTCTGACTTACTTCCGTGTGCAACCCTGATTGTCTTATCGTATACTGTCTGTGATAGTCCAAGTATCACTGGTATATTGACTGAATATTTGTGCGGGGTGAAAGACCTTTGTTTACTAAAGCATTGCTTTCCACGGACCATGTGACCATAAATTTATGAGGATAATTTTGGGTCGGTTTGGTGTTGCCTGGTGTCTCCTGTTGATTTTGTCTGTGTGTGCAAAAGTGGAATGCCGAACAACAATTCCATCTTATGATTGGCACACTAACTACAGTTAGGCGATAGGCACTGCATAGTAGGTATGAGTGAATGGCATCTGAGCTTGTCATGAGAAACCTCAGTAACATGCATGAAATTGAGTTTGTAGTGTAGGTGGGTGTCTTTTTCTTTTATTTTGACACAGCTTGGAAGGTCTGCTATTTTACTCAACCCGAGAGGAGTTTTCACAGGAGTGGTTAGCTCTGTGATCATGAGTATTTTGCTCCGAAGGTCCTGCACTTAAGTGGTTAGCTATAAGATGTGGTATGTTGTGTCAGGTTTTGTTTCAACTCTGGTTCTGAATTTTAGCAGACTTTGCATCAATTATCACTGGCAAGGTAAAATTGATCTTAACATATTTTATGTTGTTATTTGTTCAAAAATCTAGAATTCAAACTCAGTTCTTGCATTTGTCAAAGACTGAGGTCATATGCTAAGGCACTCTGGGTAACATGTGCTCGGAGAAAAGTGTGTTTTGACAGAGATTTACTGCGTGCAATAAAAACATTGTGTGACTTTGCCTTCCTTTTGAGTAGGAAGAACCCATCCTCGTGCCCACGAGTTTGACACCTGCCTAGCTGGGTAAGGAAAACATATGCATGTTCCTAATTTTTGGAAGATGGGGAAGCTTGGAACTTCGTCCTTCTTGCTTTCACTGTTACTGTAGCAACACCACGTCAGGGGTTGAAATAACATGGTTTGATTTCCAGTTGCTTTTTGATACCATTGCTTGTTAACAGTGCAGCATGGCACATGTGTACATTTCTCTACGCGGGAGAAGAGTTCATCTTATTGAGAAAACAATTCATGATGCCAGAAGATTTCTTGGCATTTTTTTTTTATTTTACATTTAACAAGGTATTTGAATGTCAGGTTATTTTAACGTGGGGTAGAATTTGAGATTTTTCTCTGAGCTCTTTAATTTAAAATTAAATAATTCGAATTTATATTTTCGGACTCTAAATTCTATATTCCTCGGACCAGAGGTTATGCATTGGCTATTCATAAGCCAACTAGCTTTTCTTTCCTTTTTGCCAAGCTGGTAGCTTATATGCATGAAAGGGATACCACATGAGGAAAAATTCTCCTTTTTGGACTTTTCTCACTTTTGGATTTCAAAGAAATCAACAAGTTGCGTGTTTTCTGACAAAAACATAAAAAGTATGCACATTCTTGCGCAAATAAAAAATTCGCGACAATTTTGCTCAGAGTGTTTCTGGGGCATGACACTTAGGCGTTTTATGGGTCCTTCTTGCGCCCCCATGAGTGCTGGGACTTGGAGATGTTACTCAGCGTCCTCTGACGTCAGAACCATGATGCGCGACAATACATTGGCTCCTATGCCGTGATGAGTAGAACAATGTTCTCTCCTAGGCTGGTCCATCGTGCACATGGGCTGAAGCGCTAGGACACATGATATGTGCTCGTTTTTTCAGATCGTGAGCGCGGGCTGTGCAACTACCGCGATTCATCAACTGGGCTGTGCGTGGCGCGCTCCCATGTGAATGGGGCTTATCCGATAAGTGGGACAAAGTCCTGTGACTGCATCTTCCTTTGAGGTTATCGCTCTGCCTACATTGAAACCTTGAGTCCTCGCCCTTATGCCCGTGCAGTGTCCTATCAATACTCCCACCGCCACCATGCGAACGAACAAGGGAACTGGATCATTGGGTACCCAACACTTCAAAGGCGAGAACTTCCTGGGGATCGTCTTTCAAATGACCGAAACCTCTCGGGGTCACGAGCAAGCTTTTAGGCCTTAGAGGCCATACGATTCTTCATAGGGTCATTTTATGCCCTAGAAGATCTGATATTGTACTGCCCTAAGGCTATAAGTACTTAGTACTCCGTGGTGTCACTGCATCTGCATGTGATCAGTGCGGACTAGTTTTAAGTCTAATTGTGTTTTTAGGTCTAAAAATAGACTACACAGATACTGCTCTTTTGGAAAATAAAAACCGAGGCATTTATGTTTATTGCCTCCTCATTTTTAATGAGGGGCTGCTACTACCTAATAGGCACGTAAGCATTTGTGCCACAAGTGCGTATGATACATCACAAGTGGTCTTTTACGGCAAGTGCGCTTAGTGCTACATGTGCACTCTGCTAACGACAGCGGAGTATACCCGTGTCAAGTGGGATCTAGTCCTCACTGACATACAGCGGAATTGTTCTTGGCTGCGTGTTAAAAAACACGTGCCGGCCTGTGAAACTCACTTCAACTGGCAGAAGTACATGACTCAGTGCTCAGCTGTGGCAATATTGCTACTCTTGGGGTCAGGCAGCACAAGTTGCGCCACGTGTAACACACCAAGTGTATTCTACGGCGAGCAACAATGGACTACGGACAGACAAACCTACCATGGTCAACCACCGACAACAGCTGATGGATGATGGATGGTGGAGCGACGGACAGACGATCCGATCTGGCTGCGCGAAGGCTATCAATTGATAGTGACCTAAGCCGTTTTGCTGTAGTTTCTTCTATGTAGTAAACGGGTAGATACATGTTGTTGAAAGATTTTAATTATGAGAGTTACACTACTGAACTAGGTATTGCATGGTACACTAAGTAATCCATGCATCACCAAGCACAGGTGATCCTGTTAGAGATGGAGGTAATTTAGGGCAGTTCCATGACTGCTCCTTTTCTCTCAACTGCCAACAGGAACTGTCCCATGAGAAGGTTTCTGAGAAAGAAATCCTCTCTTGGATATTTTGTCCAAGAAACACCTAGAATGTATATGGGTGTTTCCCAAGAAAAAAATTGTCTTTTGAATATTGTTTCCCAGAAACAATATCTTATGACTATTGTACTTCCTTTGTGTTACACAAAGGAAGAGGACCATTGGAGGTTCCAGGTGGAACCTCTTTGAGTTTACCAGTTAAGGTAGATATTTGTCCTGTGTCAGGTGCCAAACCATACCATGGCAGAGCTTACCCAGTGCCACATTCGCTCAAAGAGACCCTCGTGAAAGAGCTCAACCGGCTATGAGACCTGGGAGTACTACAGTGGCAGCCCATATCTGAATGGGCTTCACCATCATTCATAGTATCAAAAAAAGATCAAACTGTACATTTCTTAAGTGATTTTAGAGAAGTAAACAAAAGAATAGCGAGGAAACCATTCACGTTACCAAAAATTAGTACAGTCATGCAAGAGTTTGAAGGTTTCACTTTTGCCACAGCCCTTGATTTAAACATGGGCTACTATACCATTAGGTTGGATCCAGATGCATCCAAAATCTGCACCATTATATTTCCATGGGGTAAATACTCTTTCCTCAGGTTACCAACGAGTATCGCTGGTTCTCCAGACATCTTTCAATAAAAAATGATGGAGCGAATGGCCACCCTTGAGTTCGTAAGAGCTTATATTGATGATCTACTATGCATCACCAAGGGAACCCTGGAAGACCACCTGGCTAAATTGGAATTGGTCCTCTTCAGCAAGTAAATGCTTGCTAATCAAACTTCTGTGCCATTGAAACAGAATATCTTGGGTACATCCTCTCACGAGATGGAATAAAACCACAGCCCAAGAAGGTACAGTTGATACTTGCACTTACACCACCCAAAAATGTCAAAGACCTCCGTAGCTTCCTTGGCATGGTCCAATACTATCGAGATCTTTGGGCAAGATGCAGCAAAATGCTTGCCCCACTCACAAGCCTCATAGGCCAGTGTTGTCACACCAAACAATCCAAACTCCTCAAGGTGAAAAAAACCCCATGGAAATGGACCGAGGAACATCAAAAAGCATTCGATGATGTGAAGGCCACGATCGCAAAAGATGTGTTCTTGGCCAACCCTGATTACTCAAAAGGGTTTGAGATCTACTCTGACTGATCCAAGAGACAACTTGGAACCGTCATTACTCAAAAGAACCGGCCAATTGCATTTTTCAGCAGAAAACTCTCTGTCTGTCAGCAAAAATACAGCGTAACCAAAATTGAACTTCTAGCCATAGTTGAAACACTCAAAGAGTTCAAAGGAATGCTGCAGGGCCAACCAATTGTGGTCTATAAAGACCACAAGAACCTCATGCAAGACGCGGTAGGTCTAACCTGTGACAGGGTTTACCGCTGGTGTTTATTGCTAGAGGAATATGGTCCAGAAATTGTGTACATCAAAGGAATCCACAACACAGTTGCGGATGCAATTTCATGCCTTGACTTTGGTCCAATCGTGGACGTCAAGGAAAACTGGATGACCTTCACCAAATGCTGGTGTCATTACACCGTGCAAGCTGTGGAAGAACCATCCCCAAGTAAACACTCAGACCTCAAGAACTTTGTGTTTGCTAACCGAAGCAAAGAGAATGCAATCTACCCCCTGACAGTTAGGGAAATTGCAGCAGCTCAAAAAACGGAAGAAACGCTGGACAAACTCAGCCTGCTGGAGGCATCTAAACCTCAGCTGGTGGAAAATGTTCAAATACTTAGCAAGAATGGCAAGCTCGTCATTCCACAGGAACTACAACAGCAAGCAGTACAGTGGTACCACCACTACCTGCAGCATCCAGGGACGACCTGTCTTGAAGAAACCTTTGCTCTGCAATGTATTTGGAAAGGTTTGCGACGTTCAGTTCACACCTTTGTAAAAAAATGTCATAAATGCCAAGTCAACAAACGACGCTGACGCAAGTATGGTAAATTACCGACAAAACTCATTGTGTCGAACCCCTGCGAAGTACTATGTGTGGACCTCATAGGACCCTACACTCTCAAGGGAAAGGATAGCACTGAAATTGACTTTATGTGTGTCACAATGATAGATCCAGCTACGAGTTGGTTCGAGACAGTGGAACTACCGGTAACTGAATTCAATTCTGTTGCTCCCACGGGTAAGGGCCACAAGGGTACTCACATACATAATAATCCTAAGGAAGCTTACTTTGATGACACAAGTGGGCTCTCTAGTTAATAAGATCTGGTTTAGTCATTACCCACGCTGTCAAGTAATCATTTACGACAATGGAAGTGAGTTCAAGCTCAATTCGAAACCCTATGTGCTTCATACGGTATCAAGCGTAAGCCAACCATCATCAAGAACCCCAAGCAAATGCAATACTAGAATGGATGCATCAAGTAATCATGATCATGCTCCGTACCTCTGAATTAGACATGGCAATACAGTGGTTCCCAGTAACATAGCAGACTTCTCATGGATGCCTGCATGGGCCATTCACTCCACATACCACACAGTACTCAAAACCTCTCCAGGCACAGCTATATTTGGTAGGGACATGATGTTTGACATTCCTTTCCTGGCTGACTCAAACAAAATAGGAGATCATAGGCAACGCCAAACTAATCGCAATACCAAATATGAAAACAAGTCTCGCATTGATTGGGATCACAAAATTGGCGATAAAGTACTTCTTTGCAAGGAAGGTATATTTTGCAAATCAGAAAGTAAATTCCTTCGTGATCCTTGGACTATATCAACAGTCCATACGAATGGTACAATCAGGGTTCAACACAGAACAAAATCAGAACGATTGAACATTAGGAGAGTAACACCATACTTTGACACTACAGACACTTAAAATAACAGGGTGAGTGACATATGCCAATTATCTACTCTACAGTAGTAGTCTAAGGGTACCTTTAAAGATACCCTTAGTTTCTCAGAAGATGCTGCACATCCCTCAATGATTCAAAGTCTGCTGCTTCATTACCCAAAAATACCATTTGGGACAAAATGCTCTATGTATTAACTAATGACATTAGAGCCATACCAGATGTGTGTAGAACCTACGCAACATCTCTTTGTGTCATTAGCACAAAACATACCAATTCTGTGTAGAAACCTACATAGTCTCGTTTTGCCAAAATGAAGCATGTTTGCTTCATCATGGTGTTTTGATACTTCACAATTGCAACTAAATAATTAACTCACAAAATAACAAAGCTGAAAAGCATACTACAAGATTTTTTAATACTTTTTGGCTTTGGTCAGACATAAGTCTGGGAATAGGGATCAATCACAATTCAAAAAGAAAAGATGCACATGCCACCCGTCCCCCAAAAAGTCAGTCTCCACCCCAACAGTATGAGGAAATATGGGTTGCATATAACCAGGACACCCAGTGACGTGATCAAGGAGAAGACCTCTAAAAGACATTTTTGTTGCCTGGTCGTGAAAGGAGCACAATCAATGACAGTCTGGACATATCAGTACAGTACCTTCCATAACTTAAAGCACTGATGTAGACTCGGCCTGTGGACATGTGAGAAAGACCCCCTCAAATTCTTGCTCAGCAATTCCAGATAGTAGCACATTTAATTTGAGTACATTACTTGAGTTTATTACTTTTTCTTACTCCCACAAAAACTCTTCCACCTTGCACATCACACATCTTGATGGATGATCCAATGATTTTTGTGTGCCATTATTCATAATTTTGCCCTGTTTTGGTGTCACAGAACATGCATAATGGCATACCGGTATAAGTATATATACTGGCATGCCTATATATATAACTTGCCATGCTTTGTGGCACTGAATCAGGGCAGCATTATACATCAGTATATGTCGATTGGCATGCCAGTATATTTGTTGGATCTCATTTGAGCACTGTCCCAGTTCTATAACTGGGCAAAAAAATTCGAGTTCTAGAACCGGATGTTTTTCTCACAGTTGGGGCACTGTATCATGAAATTGTATGCTGGTGCCCCACTGGGATCAATTCTGATCGAGGTAGGGATAATTACTACGTCAAATTTTCCAAAGTAAGTTATTAGGTGAATATCGCAATCCCCATTTGAGCACTATCACAACTACATAAAATAGTCATGCCAAAATAGGGACAATTTGATCACCCCCTTAGGGCTCCAGTGCCCCGATGGAACTAGTTGATCGTCCCAGTTAAGGGACTGGTGCCACAATGGGGATTTGAGCCTTAGTCCCAGTTCTAGCACTGGATGCCCAGTTCTAGAACTGGATTTTGATCATGGTTCCAGTTCTAGAACTGTGGGGTCCAGTTCTAGAACTGAGCGCCCCATTCAGGCGCCCCAATGGGGAGAAAATGTCCAGTTCTAGAACTGGACGAATTTTTGCACCCAGTCTTGAACTGGGATAGTGCTCAAATGGGATCTAACATATTAATGGCTTAGTGGAGCCCTCCTAATATTCGTAAATTCTTAACGTCCTATTTCCTATTTCCATCTTTTTTTTGTTTTCCCTCATCTAGCAATTTTCTAAACTTGATCTAGGAATTTCTACATCGATTTCTAAATCGAGTCCCTTGAGACGGGGTCCCTACCCCCTCCCAGGGGACTGAACGATTTCTATCCTATTGTCCTATTCTTGATTTGACACTCCCACCATCTGGCGTCCGTAAAAATATACCAGCATCTACGGTCAACAAAGCATACACGTAAAAAACGATTCTCACCCAGCATGGGAATTTCTGCCTCCCGACACATCTTGGCCTCCCACACTAAGACAGCAGCAGTTATCATCAATCTGACAGCGCCACCCCCACCGTGACATCCTACGCTTCAATGCGACCGCTTGGTTTGGTAAGATTCAGCATATTTGTCGAGATTTTTTAATTCTCCTCTACAGCGACTTTAACAAAATAAAATCATCACGATGCCGTGAATAAGGAAAAGGAGCGGTGTATTACAAAGCAACAATTCACCAGGCTATCGAACGGATTTGCAAACGGTGCGAGAATGATCGTAGTCCATTTCCCTTGGAGCAGCCAATGCATCTTCCCTGACCCTCTCCTGACGTCCTCTCAATCCACGACAGCGCCTAGATAAATTGGCACAAGTCCATGACACATGGACTTTTTGAAACTCATTGACATCCATCACAGGAACTCATTGGCAAACGGAGGAATTGGGAACGGCCCCCGCCAATTTTGGTCACCAGTGGACGGCAGCAAAGTATTTAACATGCTCGGCGATTGTGTTTACCTAGTAGGCTGTTTGTTTCATTTCCCACGACTGATGGGCGGCCGACAGGGGCTGCATCAGCTGAGAAAGAATAAGAAAACAACGTGTGTGGTGGTGGGGTGCTCCAATAGACTTTAATGCTTTGGTGTTAATTTCTTGATTGCTCATTTGAAAACCATTGGAATGACGCATTACTTTAAATGCTGAATCTTATTAGTTTAATTTGCTTTACAATTCATTTCTAGCAAAAGAAAGTCATCAATAATTGAGAGAAGCTGTATTGCTATAATTCTGTATGGATTACTGCTGCATGAATGATACCAGTGCTTCCATCAGTCTACCTAATTTTTAGCTTCTCCGTGATGATGGGCCGTTAGATTTATAGTCAACTAGGAATATTAGGAACAACATGGATTTCTAGCCTATTATATGATAATAGAACTATAGGACTTAAAGACATTTTTAAATAGGCACATTAGGAGAGCTCCAGTATAAAAATTGGTGTATACGAATATTAGGCCAAAAATGGTTCGAAATCCGGTTTAGAAGTTTTTCGGGTATAGATCCCTACATAGAAATAGTTGGTTGAGATGGTGCGATAATTGCCCCACCTCGATCCGTGAAAGTGGGGCAAAGGTGGGGCAATGATCACGCCACACTTGTAGTACAATACCACACCGAGGTAAAGGGCGCGAGGGGGGCGTGAGCTGTGCGTGAGGCATGAAGAAACAACATCCAGGTCTCAGATCACACCCGTCACTTCCCCCGCCCTATCCCTTCATCAGGCGAGATCAGGCGCAATCATCGTCGCACTCTCGCCAAGAAATGATGAGTCAGAACACTCCCAACGACGATTCAAACCAGCATCCAACTCCTACGGAAAGAGAAGACGTTGCCTCTCCCGCAAAGAAAAAAATAGATTCCATTGTGTTGGGCGATGGTACCTTTGAAGCGTTGATGAAGGAGCGCGCCAAGGTGAGAATCCTCGATGATGTTATGATGTCTCTTCTTGCGTAATAAAAAGATTTGTCTTAGTCGTCGCATCTCAATATTCGTAATCATGACACATTCATATCATCGTGTAGCAACGCAAAGAAAAAGAAGAACAATCCCTCGCCCAAATCAAAGTCCAATTAACCGCGGCCGAACGAGCACTAACCGCCGAAACCCAAAGGCGCATCCAAACCACTCACGCCCTTCAAATGAGTTGCACGCAAAAAATACAAGAGATGGAAGCACACTTTGAGCGGATTCTGCACGAGAGAAGTTTACGGATGGAAGAGCGGTTGGCGACGGTCCAACAAAAGATGGAGGAGTTGACTTTACGGTTTGAGGAGGAAAAGGATCGTGTGCCGAAAGAAATGGAGTCGAGAGGGAAGGAATTGTTGGAAATGATGGAGGAGTTTAAATCGGAGTTGGCTCAAGAGCGAAGCGATCGATTAAGCAGGGAGGGGAGAATATTGAAGCAGATGGATGATCATGCGAAATATATTACTGAGGCGATCGAGAAGGAAACGATTTTGAGAGAAGAGACATCCAAGGAATTGATGGAACGGATAACGGAGAATGAGCAATCGCGTGCGCAGTCTGAGTATGAGTTACAGGCGAGAGTTCAGAAGGAAATGGAGGAGTTGAGAGATATGATTGAGAAAGAGTCAATGGAGAGAAAGGGAGATGATGATTTGATTCTTGCGAGTTTGAAGGATTATGCGAAACAGGTGGAAAACAGTTTATATCTGCTGAATACGTGATTTTGGTATGGTGTCATGTTTGCTATCGATTTTTGTTCATCGGATATCAGACACGGAAGGCGAAATAAGTAGTGTTTTATCACAATTTCTTATCATTGTTTCATGGTCTTCTTGAAATGTGCCTAGGTTATGGAATAATCTACTTTTACATTTAAGTTCAACTACTTACTCTGTCTCTCAGATCACTCCCTCTGTCTCTGTCTCTGTTTCTCATTCAAAGCATTCCATCCCTTCCATATCTATTTTTGCTCATCTTATCGCTTCTTCGTCGGTCATTGGAGACATCTTTTTATAAGTCATTTTGATTCTATTGTATCATGTCATTACGATGCAGAGGAGTCTTTCACGGCCTGGTCCCAAGATCCTCTTGACCGGCGCAGTCAGTCGATCTCCATCTGACTCATATCTTCATAAACTGGATCTGTAAAGATCTTTCTCCACGCGGCTACAGACTTTTAAGCTATGACACCGGATACAATTGACGTGTGATGTTTCACAACAAATGTCGTAATTTCGGAGCAATCTACCCAACGCATGTGCTCCTTACTTTAAAATATGTTGTCCTTTGATCTATGTCCATTCAAATGTAACTCGTTGCTTCTTCACGCGTACTCTCGGATTAGTTCGTCCATTCCACAATATATCTGATTGGCACGAAGCACCACTGTCCGTTCATCCTCGAATTCACAAAGAAGAGATACATCGCAAGCCTCACATTCAAAACTTCCTCCATCAACTTCTCAACTTAGGAACCCCCCACCGCAGAAAATCGATTCCTCAATGTCCAGATAAGTCTTCATCCTTCAAATCAGGGTCACAACATGCCGATAATTCACTTAGCGCCCCTTTACAAATTCGTAGACATTTTCGAAACTAACTGTTCTTGGCGACGCTTAGCGAACAAGGCAGCTGGATCCGATTTGACCCAAGCGACTTTCAAACTCCCATGTTAGGTTTACAGGTACCATACCATATTACATACAGTGTTGTACTGGTACGATATGTTGTATTGTATCGTCCAGCAGCCCTTTCTATAGAGAGGCATCGAAATCCCTAGAACTCGGACTATTGTACCAGACAAATGTCGACGGAGTAATACCATCGATGTCGGCTAGATTATTGTACGTCTAGAGTTATTAGGTGTAGGTAATAAGTGGTAGTGAGTACAGAAATGTCGCATCCGGTCATTGTTACGGAGGTGACTTACGATACGTGGTAAGAAAGTACGGTACCATATCTAAAATGACCCCGTGGTTCGTTCAGGTTTTTTCTTTGGCATTGTATTGTATGTATTGTACAGTTGTACAGTATTGTACAATACCATGCTTTGTCGCAGCTTCGTCACGCAATCCTGCTTTTTCTATCTCCTGTCTTGCAATAGAGTCGTGCGTTTTATAACTTGACGAAGAGGTAGGTTGCTCTTGCCGAGAATGATATCTCGGGGTCACGATGTGCCATGCATTTGTTGGAGGATGGCATTTTGCAATAGAAAATGTTTTGCTTTGGATGTTCGAGATTTTCGAGTTTGGCATGTTGAGGATGGAAAAAGGAAGCGCAGTAATGCCACTCCTTCGTGGCATGCTTATGGCACCAGCATCGGTTGAAATTCGAAGTATTTCGTACGTGGCCAGGATCCCTTTATTCAGGCGAACTAGCGTTTTGCTACCTAGTCTTGGAGTGCCGAAATAGGCACGGTTTGGGACTTATAAACTTTGTCTTCAATGCTATCTTAAGAGTATTGTGTAACCCTGTTTTCGTAAACCCAACACCAGGCCTTTGTAAATCGTATGTGGCTATTCTCCTGTCAAATCAACTTCGTAAAACTAATTGGACATCATGAAGCCTTCAACTACTCACCGCTTCATCAGCACCATAATAACGGCTTCTTCTTTTATTTGCGAGTTTGGCTTAGTTGGTTCTGTACCGGGGGTAAGCCATACTTCTAGCGATTTCTTTATATTTTACGATGTTTCATATCAGCAGTATTAGATCCTTCATCTTGTGAATTGTGATCCAGGATTGCTTTCCTGCCAAGGACAACCTCCAAGCGGCAGTAGACAACTTTGTTAGTGAGGGTTGTGCAACCAACTCTAACTGTCTGACTGTGCTGAATTGGGGATACATTCAGGATTGGTGCACATCACGCGTCACTGATATGAGTTATCTGTTCTATTTCAAGTCTAAGTTCAATGAAGATATCTCGGGCTGGGATACATCGCGTGTCACAAATATGACAGGGATGTTTTCCTACGCCTTCGCCTTCAATCAAGATATCTCCAGCTGGAATACTTGTGCTGTGATAGCTATGGATGGAATGTTAAGAACGGCATCTGCATTTAATCAAAATATCTCAAGCTGGAATACTAGCAGTGTCACCAATATGGCAAACATGTTTTCCTACGCTACCACCTTCAATCAAGGTATCTCGGGCTGGGACACTTCGTCTGTGGAGGATATGAGTTCCATGTTCCTTGGCGCGGGGGCATTCAACGGAGACATATCTGCCTGGGATACTTCTGTTGTGACTGATATGAACAATATGTTTTGCCAAGCTCTTATTTTCAATCAAGACATCTCGGGCTGGAATACTTCTTCTGTGAAAGATATGAAGTTTATGTTTTACAGCGCAAGTGCCTTCAACGGAGACATCTCAAGATGGAGTACACCAATCGTTGCAAATATGGAATATATGTTTGGTCAAACTTCTGTCTTTGATCAAGATATCTCAAGCTGGAACATGGCAAGTGCTACCGACCTTTCACACATGTTTTATGATGCACAGGCCTTCAATCAAAACCTTTCTGTTTGGAATACCTCTTCTGTGACATCAATGTATTGGATGTTCTTTGGTGCTCGGGCTTTCAATGGAGACATCTCTGGCTGGGATACTTCTGCTGTGACTGATATGCAGGGAATATTCTTCAAAGCAAAGGCCTTCAACCGAGACATCTCGGGCTGGAATATCGCTTCTGCTACTGCTATTTCTTACATGTTTTACAATGCGGAAGCCTTCAACCAAGACATATCTGGCTGGAATATCGCTTCTGCAATATATATGAGAGAAATGTTCAACAATGCCCGGGCATTCAACCAAGACATCTCAAGATGGAATACCTCATCTGTGGTGGATATGCCCTACTTATTCTCCAATGCTATAGCATTCAATCAAGACATCTCTGGATGGAATACAGCAAGAGTTGTCACTATGGCACACATGTTCAACGGTGCTCTGGCATTCAATCAAGATGTTTCGGGCTGGAATATTACAAGTGTTTCAGATGTTAGCTCTATGTTTTACAATGCCCAGTCTTTCAATCAAGATCTTTGCAGCTGGAAGAGTAGTTTTCCATACAATTCCGCCTCATTTATTTTCTATAATTCAGGATGTACTTACAAAGATATGCCCAGAGACTCATCAAGTTCTTTTTGTGCTGCTGGCCCAAACTGTGTTGTGAAATCTAAGTCTCCTTCTATGAGCCCTTTGAAGAAGCCAACGTACTCCCCTACGACAAGTCTCACTCAGAAGCCATCTGAGGCGAGTCCATAGTATATTCCACTTTTATGTACTGTTTACAAATTATTTTTCTCATGCTGTTTGCAAATCGCGATCCAGAATTGCTTTGTAGCCAGGGATGACCTCCAAGCTGCTGTCAACAGCTTCATTGATGAAGGTTGCTCAACCAACTCTAGCTGCCCAACAGTGACGCGGTGGGGACGAATCAAGAATTGGTGCACGTCGCACATTGAGGACATGAGTGGTTTATTTGCTTACAAGGCGTTCAACGAAGATATCTCCGGCTGGAATACTTCTGCTGTGACAGATATGTCATACATGTTTAGAGCCGCATCTGTTTTCAATCAAAACATCTCGAGCTGGGATACCTCAAGAGCCTCCAACATGCAAGCGATGTTTTTGGAAGCGACAGTATTCAATCAAGATCTATCAAGGTGGGATACTTCTTCTGTGACGGATATGTTTGCTACGTTCCGTTCTGCACAGACCTTCAATCAAGACATCTCAGTGTGGAATATGTCCAGTGTGACCATGATGAAATCCATGTTTTCCTATGCTCTTGTCTTTAATCAAAACATTTCCCGCTGGGATACCTCCAAAGTCATCAACATGGCAAACCTGTTTGAGTATGCCCAATCTTTCAATCAAGACATCTCTGGGTGGAATACTAAGAGTGTCACCAGTATGGAATACATGTTTGCTTATGCGTTTGCTTTCAATCAAAATCTTTGTCCTTGGAAGAACAACTTTCCATATAATTTAGCATCTGGCATCTTCTTCAGTTCAGGATGTACCTACAAAGATGATCCCATAGACTCATCAAGTTCATTTTGCGCTGCTGGCCCAAACTGTGTTGTGCCCATTGCTACAAATGGTCCCACAAAGCATCCTACTGTTGTGAGTTCTCCCACCAATCCAACTTCACGCCCAACAATATCCAGTAAACAGGCAAAGAGGAACAATCGAACAAAGATTCCAACAATAAATCTCCCCAGTTAAAGGAGATTAAATCAGTAGAAATTCAATAGGTGTTGTTTAAAATTAGGTATGATGCTTTCAATAAGTTCCTTGTCAGATTCCATCTGAACTTTGGTAATATTCTACTAAAGATCCAAGATATCACCTCGGAACAGCCGCTTCGATGCCTGAATACATTTCGAACGTAGGGGAATGGTAATGCCGACATTTTATAACTACATTAAATTATGTTCGACGCTTTCTAGTTCAACAATCCACTCCGTCTCTCTGGCCACTTTCTCCCTCTGTTCCTCATTCAAAATCTTGCCCGACGCTTCCATGTCTCTCAATTTTGCCACGGCCTTGAGATTCTTGAGAAGCTTCTTTCGTCGTCGCTTTGCTTCTCTTATTGCTTCTTCGTCTGTGATTGTAGTCGATTTTGTTCTCGGTTCGTTTGATTGTATTGTAAGATTTGCCTCCGATGGAGAGAAGTCTTTCATGGCCTCGTCCAAGGATGCTCCTTGGACCAGTGCAATCAGTCGATCGGCCTCTGAGAGTTCGGCTGGCGGAGTATCCTCATCCAATGATGAAGACGTTCCCTTAACCAGCGCAATCAGCCGATCCGCTTCCGATAAGTCAAATTCATCTACGTAGACTGGATCTACAAAGTTTTCTGCCTCGTCTTCGTCGTCCAAGTCCACGGCTGCCTCATCTATTGCGAACTCCACTGTAGGCCCATGATATGGAGAAGTCTCTGGTTCCGAATCGAGCGAGGACAACTCATCCACTAATTCGTCATCCTCGTAAACACCCACCACAGGAAGAGAATCAATGGCTATAACTCTTGATTTTTCTGCATCTTCCTTCTTTTTAATACTGGATTTCAACTGACCACAACCAGCATCAATATCAATCCCTCGTCTCATCCTCGGCGTAGCACTAATCCCAAACTCCTTCTCCAACACATCTACAAACTTTTGAACATTCGCCCTTCCCGAAGGACTCCCACCATACCCCCCCGTGGGATTCAACGGAATCAAATTAACATGCGCCATATCCGGTCGAATATCATGTTTTTTCAACAACCGACCCAACGACCGAGCCACCTCCCTCGAATCATTCTGACCCTCAATCAACGCCCACTCAAACGTAACCCGCTGCCTCTTCACCCGAATAAATTCTCGTATCGTCCCCATCAACTCGTCCAACCCCCCATACCTCCGATTGGCAGGAAGTAACGCCGTCCTCTCCTCATCCGTGGCACAATGCAACGACAATGCCAACCTCACATTCATATCCTCTTCCATCATCAACTTCCGTATATTCGGAACCACCCCCACCGTCGAAACGGTAATCCTCCGTGCTCCAATCCCCAAATCGACATTCATCCTTCGAATGGCCGTCATGACATTCCGATAATTCGCCAACGGCTCTCCCATCCCCATGAGTACCACATTCGATAGTCGTTCGCCCCGTCCACGCAATTCGGTGGCAAACTTGGCCACCTGTTCGAAGATTTCATCGGAGGTCAATTGTCGTGCGAATCCCATTTGTCCCGTGGCACAAAAGACGCATCCCATGGCACATCCCGCCTGACTGCTGATACAGGCGGTACGACGTCCATCTTCGTAGGGCATGAGTACCGATTCGATAATTTGTCCGTCGTGGAGTTGGTACGCTCGTTTGATTGTGCCGTCGACGCTGGTTTGTTGGAGGTGAAGACGGAGATGTCCCGTGGTGGTGGTTCGTTCGAGGAGGAGATTACGGAGGGAGAGGGGTAAATCGGTCATTTGTTGGATGGTGGTGACGCCTTGGGTGAAGATCCAGTGGTGGATTTGTCGGGCGCGAAAGGGGGGGTAGTTCCAGGATTGGAGGAGGGAAATGTTCGATGTCTGGGTGACGAAACATGTCTCAGGCTTCAATGGAACCAATCAGTCATGACTAAATGCCCCTGTTGTGGACACAATGATGAGTCAACAGCACATGTCACATGCTGTTCCAGCACTGCCCGTCCAGTACATAGTTTTTGAGAAGAGCATAGATGATTCTCTCTTAGATTGGATGGAAAGTACTCATAGTGACATCCATGTAGTAGAATGACTAGACGCATATCCCCATCCTTTTCGTACGGTGCAATAATTGCACCATAACTAGCTTTCTCCATCTTAATCCTTATAGTGCAATTATTGCACCATAAGGAGGACGATTCCTATGTGACTCGCGTAGAAATGAAAAAAAACTCATTCGCCCCCAAAAGGTAATGGAGGCTTGGCATCAATATTTGGAGCGAAGTTACATAAGCCATTTTTCAATGATAACACGTGAATGCTAGAGCATATATAATGCTTATGGTGCAATAATTGCACCATAAGAAAATCTGGAATTTGATCAAAGTGTATGGTGCAATTATTGCACCATAGCTGGGGGTGGGGATATCTGCTCCAGCAAGGGGAAGGTTCTATGGTTACTATTGCTAGGCCATATCCACACCTATCCAGCTGGGCAATGACACTCTAGGATGGGATAACCTTCTGGAAGGAAAAATAGGCGGTGAACTTCTCGTCTTACAAAAAAGTAGTATGCATTTTCGAGGGTCAAGACGTGTTAAGGGGTAGTATCCGGAAAGATGTGGCAAAGGGCACATTTTGACTTTCTGCTTTCTTTAATCTTTCTTGTTTGTTTCTTCTTCATTTTTATGTCCTTCGTCCGATCTCCACGACAAGCCATTCATTCGATCGGAATTTTGGTTCTTTCCTGACATGTTTTGACATCAGAATTCGCAAGCAAACAACCATCTCAACCGAAGTACGTTCTCTCTAACCTATCGCAAGACAGCACATTAAATCATGGGCGCGATGGAGTTCATACATCAGTTACTTGGCATCACACATAAGCAATGGCTGTATCGTAATGCACGAACACACCTCCGCCTCCTCGTCAGAAAAACAGAATCCGAACACAACGACATTACCCCCGGTCAATTTTTTTCTCGCATAATGGAGCGTCCATCATGTCAAATTCTTGCACGCGTATGTTTTTTTTTCAAGGTCTGAAAATTAAATAAATACACCATACACCATACGTCACTTCAACCCGTCAAAAAAACCACATGTGGAAGAGCCGTCTTACCACACGCCAATAGAGACAGAGTTGCCGGGTGAATACGGACATTGCGTCCGTTCGTGAGATGAAAGTGCATTACTTTGAGCCCAGTCCTCCGTCGATGCCCAAGGGTGATTAGAGGGCCACATAATTCGGGAGTGCACCAAGTAAACGGAAAAATAATGGCATGGCATAAGGTGTGGGGGACCGCTGTGGCTGATTGATTGTACACCATTGTTCCAGTGGGTACCATTTCGGTTCCAGTGGTGATGGTCGATTGTTTTTAGAGGATACGTGTGAATCGGGGAAGCGGAGGTGGATGCGGAGGGTTTGGATCTGGCGTTTTGAGGGGTTCGAGCAAATTGATGGCGCAGAATTGTGTCGTGATGATCATGTTTGAATTTAATCCTGGATCGGGGGAGGGAGAACATCTGCATGGGATGTGGGGGAAGAAGGGTGATGCTCATTGTGATGTGTTGGACATTACGACGTGCCGGGATACTTGCCTTGACGATGGAGCCAAGGGTAAGGAGGTGGTCAAATGTGGTTTGTGCGAGCAGGAAGTGGGGGACTGTAGCTTGGGAAGTGACACAGTTAGCTGCCATGATTGAGTGACGTGGTGGGACGACAGAGAACTTATTGACCCTTTCGTGGTTGATATTGATTGATTTGGAGAGGGGGGAGAAAAAGGCTATGTTCGCTAGGGCTTCAAATTGACAATCAACCTTTACAAAGTTTTGGGACTGATAGCAAGCTGTAATGCATGCTCACTGATGAGGGGAACATGATGTAACAGCAGGAATGAATGTGACTCATTTGATGAGCACAGCAAATTGACCAGGGTGTTGTGACATGTGGTCTCAGAAAAAAAAGGACATGTTTAAAACTCAAATTACATGTCTTGCTAATAAATAAATAACCCGCTTGAAATTCCAATATAATTCATAATGATCTGTTTGCTAGGATGCTTTCATCATGAAGTGGTGTTTCTTTGTCAAGGGGGTTGTGGATTGATCTACACATGCTCAATCTCACTGACACACAGTAATGATTGCCATGATAGTGCAACACGGTAATGCTCTGGACTAATTCCACATCGCTGAGAGAAACGAACCATGCAGGCACAATTAAGCTTGAAAATTATCTGCATGTCTGATGAATGTCAATTGACTCACCAACATACAAAAATAGTTCGTCTCCTGAAATAGAATAGACAACTTTTTAGCATCCAACCCAATAGGTGCACACTCAATGGGACTTATGCCATTAACTTCTATAATAATCAGGAAAATGTTCCCTCCGATTACAAAATAATGGATCAAGGGTAACACAATTTTTCAAGGCAATACAATGACACATATTTTATTAGAATTATTCTTTTGGGTCATCACAATAACATCTTTGTACCCTATTTGGATGATTATCAATTTGAAACTGCCGGGTTCCTAATGGAGTGTTCACCCATATTTTGTGTGTTACTGTAATCTCTCACCAAGCTGTCAAATAAATCCAAGACCTCTCTCAATGATTTCACCAAGGAAAGATTTTGCATCAGACCTTCAAAAGCAACTATACTGTCAATAATATAATTTAATGGATCAAGGGTGACACATCTTTCAAGGCAATACAATGATACATACTTTATTTGAATGCAACAATTCATAAAACATACTCAAACCCTGAAACGAGCTACTTGTGTTGTTATGGAATGGGCAAAACCTGTGCTTATTTTACCTATCGCCACTGAAAATTGAGATTGGAAGTAGAGTACTGATAATTTATAATTGACTTTCTAACTGTGCAAGTTTCGTGCATTATAAGTCTGCTGCATTTTCAAGAGTTCATTCCGCCAAAGACTTTATTAGCTTTACGTGGAGCATAACACAAAAATTGTGAACCTTGGAAAAACACACATTGCCTGATCCCTTGAGCGCTGCATGGGTTTGACAACAAAATAAGGAAACTAACACGTGTTTTGTACTGAGAATCAGAAGATTCTTTCCATGACATAGCATTTAAGATCACTAAATAGAAAAATAGGTTTAATATGGTGTTGAACTATATCTGTATTCCACCGTCCCTTGAAGCTCAATTCAATCTTTACTGGCAATATACTAAACATTATGCATCTTGACCATTTTGTTGTCATCCTTAGAATCACAGACATTGCATAACCAGTCCAGTGGTTTTGGGTCTTAAGTCATCTGGCTTGTCCACGATATGGTAACCTTTCAACTTGAGTTCACATAATCCTCACAAAGTTTTACTGTCCCTTTACTCTCTTCTTTCTCTGTTTCATTGTTATGTTTTCGTGAAAGATTTCCTCCCCTTGACAACCACCCAAATACAAATGACCAGTGAACCTCCCATAGCAACACAACACAATTCAACGCAGTACCGAAAGCACTTCCATCGGCTCGAAGAATCTGAATCACCACTAGAGCCACACAGCACGGAGTCCATTCCTATAGTTAGCCAATGACAGGGCATCACCAAAACGCCATTCAATTTCTCCCCCCCCCCCTTGCATGCCTCCACAAGGAATGGTGACCTTCAATGAGCTCATTCCAACATTGTTGTCTTTGATGGCATCTGCCCCATTGTCATCGGAAGAAATCTCTACTTGACCTCCTAAAATCAGCCGCATTGCAAGGACATAGATGCTGGTCATCATGTGGGTATTGCTTTATCTGAAAATAGCGGAGCCTTGGCAGGGGGGATATAGGGTGCTGGAGATGGTGCCATGGGTTCACGGTTGGTAGGGAAGGGATTCATCATCATATGCAATGTCTCGACCTGAGGAATGCTGTGGTCTTGCAGTGGTCTTGCTATATTTTCTTACTGTGGTGCAAATGATGCCAAAAATGATAAGGATCGCAATCTTTAGTGGATGCTCGTAAGGAAGAGTCCAGAACATGAGATACCAGAGCTCAGACACTGGAGACGCTAGAGAGAGCTCCCGATTATGGGCTTTATTTGGCTGTATTACACACAAAATTTGTATGGTATCGTATCGCTGGGCACAAAAAATAATGCACCGACACGTAATTTTTTTTGGGTGACGTGCAATATTTAGCAAGTGATGGACGCTCCATTGTGTAGACGTAATTTTGAAATGGACAATACTATATGTAATGGTCACTCTGTGTTGAGGCCATGTGTTCGATTATCAAGTACAGGAGTAATACCAATGATCTGTATTGTTTTTTTCCTTTGAAATGGATGTTTATCACTCTACAGCAATCCTCCAAAAACACCTCCGATCTCGTCCAAAAAAGACTTATTTCCCAATAGTGTGGCCGTAAGTCTAATGGTCACAAAATTATGCGTCGCTGGATAGGTTACTAGTTGTTTTAAAGCATAGATTTGTATGCAATACTTTTACATGATACAATCACTAGTAAAACAACAAAATATACATTTCTAAAGAGTAAACTCCATGTAGAATTTTCTTTAACACTTAATTCACCTTGACCTTCTCCAATGCCTTCTTCCACCTCTCCAACCGTTGCAATTGTTTTGCTTCTGCCCCTCCTCCTCCTCTTCCTCCTCCTGCTGCTGCTTCTTCTTCGCTCCCTTCATTATTCCACTGTTCCACCTCCATCATCTCGCATTGACTCTTTAACCGCTCACACTCCTTATTTACGCTATATTCAAGAGCATGACACAAAGATCGAAACACCGACGATGCATCTCCCACCATCGACGGATGGATCCACGTAACCATCGGATGAGATTCCGACAGGGAGGACGTGTACATCATCAACTTTTGGTAGAAATCCGTCGGATCGATGGCCGAAGGAGACAATGCGCCTTCATCTGGCTTAGATAGGGCAACGATGCCAAGTATGAAGGGACGTTGTGCGATTTGTTTCCTTCGTATACCACAGACGGATCGTGTGTGCCATTGTCATTTTGACGATGTACCTCCAATAGCAGCCAAAAAACCATGACAATTGATAGACCAATTCGAAATCCCATTGATTACTGTCGTTGTCGTTGTCGTTGTCGTGTTGACCCGGCGTTGGACCATGTTCCGTTTTCGGGCATGCCTTGGCCTTTGTGTGAGACGTGGAAGAACAGGTCTCCCGACATGGAGAGGAAGTGAGCCTCAGACAATGGATGTTGACAATAGGGCATAATTGTAACAAATTCACACACGAACGCACGATTGATGTCAGAACTTGATTGCAGTGGAGGCGGTAAGACACGATGATGTAGACTGAGACATGGGGGTGGTGTGGCATGAAGAATGCCAAAAAACTGTATTGTCAAAGGGGGTGGATTGCTGCGATTGGGCAGGGTGTCTTGTGTGGGGCGGATGGGAGGTGGCATTTACATGCATGTCACATCATGATGGGATGGGACCCATCACAGTCTTGACGCGAATGTTGAAATTTTTGCTATGATTCATTCTATTTAGGAATGAGTAATATTCTGTCAAATTTCTTGATTTGACCATTTTCAGTATGCTGGCCACAGGAAGGGCAATATGTTGATCTAGATTGCACAATACACCAGATTGCATCTCGAGACAATACTGATGGGTTCTGAAGCATTGGAACAGTGAGAAATTACTTTTTTCCCTGCCAACGGGATGTGCCAAAATAGCCAATTTTTCGCTCTAACGCATAAAGTACGATGTATTATGGGCCGAATAGGCCGTGGGCCAAGAAGGGCCATTGCATAATTTTGTATGCAATAGCCTGACCGGGGTTATGGAGCAGGTTGGACGTTTACGTTTTACTGACCCCAATTTACTACTCCCACAACATAGATAACTACTCTTTTGAGAAGCTAAGTGCCAGTTCGACGACTGATAGACAATATTGGATGGCAAATGTGGAATCTGCCATAAATGCCTTCCAGAACCTGAGCCAACAAGCTCCACTTACACAGCCGCTCTCGTCCGCCATAGCATCCTCAGGAGACACTCTTGAGTCTCTCAATTAGACCGCTGAAGGGCCGATGACGCCCCACTTGGGGATTGAAGAAGATCTTATTTCTTATTCTTCTCGATGGCTATCCTGCCCTTGCTCTACTTTGATGGAAAAGAAAGACAACCGGTCCGTGCCTTGATAATATAGTGATAATTGCACAATTTACTAAGCAATATTTGATAGTTGTGAAGGTATGTCAGAGAACATGGCATCCAACAAAATACCTGTGGTGACATTGAAAGGCACTGACTCTTTTTTTGGCTCTTGGAATCATAAGGAAAGTTTGGTTTTGGTCTACTAAAAAACCATTCCCGCCCCCTCACTTCAAAACTCGGATCAGTTGTTTTTTATCCAAGATAGTTCTTGCAAATAAAACTTGAATGTCACGCTTTGGAGTCAGTATTGGCGATCGTCTATTTATAGATGCGAATCTCAACAAACGAAAAATTAGTTTTTTCTTTGAGGAACTAGTTCCTGTCGAAAGGAACTAGTTCCAATACAGAACTAAACGGAACTAAATATTATGTTTAGCTAAACCACAATAAGGTGCTTGCCACACATTACGATAATTCAAGTAGTTCGAAACTAGTTCCGAACTAGTTCCGAACTACTAGCTCTGTCACGAGGAACTAAGTGACCTAAGCCGGAAGTAGGTGAAACGTAGTTCTAGATAAGGAAGTAGAAAAGAGGTATTCCAGTTGATTGGAAATTATTCTTATGAGCTATTTAATTGGGTGAGAATGAGGACTGTAAACTATCAGTCCTCATGCTTTTAACATGAAATTTTCATGGTAAATCGATTTGTGTCACAATTGACTATTTGTGAAGTTTTAATTGTGAAAACTTATCTGTAACATCAAGTGTTTCTATGGAGAAAGACTTGTTGTGATGTGAAGTACTGTCTTGGGAAGTACTTCCTGTGATGTGAAGTGTTTTTTTCTGTGAAAAACTATTCATGCCTTCTCGAGACAATGCTTTTTGTGAAGTGAAGTGTTTATACTTCCTTTGTTGTGGAAGTTTATTGATTTGGGCTCATTAGGTCCTGTTTTTGGGTCTAAAGGCCTGGGGAGCTACCTTGGCTCATGTCACTCGCCCTCACGAATGGAGCGATAAGGTGTCAATGCACACGAAAATATAAAACCTCCTGAGGAAAAAAATTACCTCTGGTAGGGAAAAAAGATGGTGTAGCATGTGACGAAGCGTAAGTGTTATGTGGAGAGGGGGGATAATGTACAGAGGTTATTTTATTCAAAATATGGTGTTACTCTCCTAATGTTTAATCTCTCAGATTTACTTCCGCATTGAACCCTTATGGTGCCATTCATATGAACTGACGTGATGGTCCAAGGATCACTTTCATACTGGCTTTCTGTTTTGCAGAGGATACCGTCTTTTTGCAGCAGGAACTTTGTCACCAGGCTGATAGTCCCAGTCTCTGCGGGAGGCGTTTTTTTGTTATGTGTTCTTATCTGTTTGTTTTTGTCTGTATTCCCCTATTTTTGTCCAGTCAGCGATGTAGGGGACGTCAAACAACATGTCCCTTCCAAAAATAGCTGCTCCTGGTGAGGTTTTTAGTACTGTGTGATAGGTAGAGCAAACGGCCCATGCGGCGTCTGTGAGGAAGTCAGCAATCAGCTATATCTAAGTCAGCTGTGCGGAGCATCGCCATGATTGTTTGATGCACCCGCTCATGTATTGCGTTCGCTTTTGGGTTTCTGACACTGGTCGGCTTACGCTTCAGACCATATGAATCACAGAGGGTCTCAAAGTGAAGTTTAAATTCACTTCAGTTGTCGTAGATAATATATTGACTACGTGGGTAACGGTTGTTAAGTTTGGACATGTGTGTCTGTGCTCCTTTGCCCCTTTGTACCCGTGGGAATATCAAGCTCCTGGAGCTGTGATACCGGCAACTCTACAATTTCAAACCAGCTTGTTGCGGGATCGATCATTGTGACACACATGAATTCAATTTGTGTCTTGTCCTTGCCCTTGAGGGTGTACGGTCCTATGAGGTCCACTCATAATGCCTTGCATGGGTTGGTGATTGCAAGTTTTGTAGGCAGTTTCCCGTATTTTGATGTTCTGCGCTTGTTCACCTGGCAACTGTGACACTTTTTGACATGTGATTGGACTGTCGTTCTTAGACCTTTCCAATACATCAAAAGACGAAGAGTTTCTTTGAGAGCTTGGTCCCGGGGTGCTGTAGGTAGTGGTGGAACCACGCTACGGCATGGTGTTGGAGGCTTTTTGGAATAATCATTTTGCCGTCCTTACATAGTGCTTTAATATTCTCAACTAAGTGAGTTGAGTAGCCTTTGTTTAAGAGGCTTTCATCTTCTTGTTGTGCCTCCGCTATCTCTCTAGTTGTGAGTGGATAGATGGAGTCTTCTTCGTTTTGATTAGCAAACACCTGGTTCATGGATTCCTCGGTGGTTGCTGGGGATGATGTCGTTTGTGCCGTGTTATGATAACACCAGCATTGTGGGAAAGTCATCCAGGTTGACCTGTCATTTGTGATGGGTCCATAGTCCAGTCGTGATATGGCATCCGCAACTGTATTGTGGATTCCCTTGATGTACATGACGGTGGGGCCATACTCTTCTAAGAGTAATCTCCAGCGGTACACTTGATCAGAGGTCAGACCTAGAGCATCCTGCATCACATTTTTGTGGTCAGTGTAGACCCATGCCTTTGAACTCTTTCAGTGTTTCTACTATGGCCAGTAGTTCTTGTTCGGTCACACTATATTTTTGCTGCGCCTGACTCAGTTTTCTACTAAAGAACGCCAGCGGCCTGTTGTTTTGAGTAATTACGGTGCCCAATTGAAATTTGGAGCTATCTGTATAGATCTCAAAGCCCTGCGAGTAGTCAGGGTAGGCCAAGGTAACATCTCGAGTGATTGTTGCCTTTACAGTGTCGAATGATTGCTGATGGATGGTGTCCCAATGCCACGGCTTTTTCTTCGTTTTATTGGCCTTTGTGACTTTGCTATGTCCACACTCCCCAACTAAGTTGGTAAGTGGTGCAAGTATTTCACTGCGTCTCGCCCAAATATCCCTTTAGTACTGGACCATGCCCAGAAATCTACGGAGTTGTTTAACATTTTGTAGCGGTGTTAATGCAAGGATTGCCTGTACCTTCTTTGGTTGTGGCTTTATACCATCTCTGGATAACACATATCCTAGGTATTCTGTCTCCACGGCACAGAAAGATGACTTGCATGCATTCACTGTCAAGCCTGCGTCTCGCAACCTGATGAAAACCCGCCTTAGTTTGGTTAGGTGGTCTTCGAGGCCACCCTTGCTGATGCATTATGAGTCATCAAGGTAAGTTCGAACGAACTCAAGGCTTGCCATTAGCTCTGACATCTTAGCTTGGAAGATGTTGGGAGAACATGCAACACCCATTGGTAACCGCAGGTAAGAGTACTTACCCCACCGAAAGATAATGGTGCATATTTTGGATGCATCTGGATCCAATCTAATGGTGTAATAACCCATATTGAGATCAAGGGCTGTGGCATATGTAAAGCCTTCTAGTTCCTGTAGAAGAGTGCTAATTTTAGGAATGGGAAACAGTTTTCTCACTACCCATTTATTTACTTCCCTAAATTGCTGACAACCAGTATGGTGTTGTCCTTCTTCGGTATAATGAATGTGGGCAATGCCCATTCAGAATCATCTTGCCATTTGAGTACCCCTAAGTCACATAGCCTCTGTACCTCCCTTTTGGTAATTTCTACATGCTTCTTGGGTATGGGAAAAGGCCTGCCATGTTATGGCTGTGCTCCTTCCTTCAACTGGAGGGAGAGCGGCTTACAACCCCAGTCACCTAGTTTCCCGCTAAATAGCTCCTCAAATTCTTGTAGGAGCTCCAGTAACTTTGTTTGTTCTGGGACACTTAGGTGTGTGCAGTTGTCTTTGACAATTGCTCTGAGATCCGCTTTTTCATATTTAGCGTCTAATATGTGTATGAGGTGTTTTGTTGCCTCGAGCGTACTTTGGGGTTCTTTGGACGTGTCTTGGTAGATGCTATTATTCATAGTCCAAGCCCGTTCAACTGTTGCTCTTGTTTTTAATTTATTGATGTCTCTCATTGGCAGTGAGATGTCATCTACTGTTATTTCCTTTGTCCGAAAGTCTAGGACAATTCCTAACTCTTTCAAGGTATTACTACCAAGAATGAGGTCAAACCCTGGTTTGGTCATGCTATCCTCTTTGTATTCCACAACATCAGGTTGTAGAAAATACTCCTTGCTATTGGAGTATTCAAAGAATTTAACTCTGATCTTCCCCCGTCCAGTTGTCTGGAAGCTCCCATTTGACGTATGCCAAGACTTTGGCACCTGCCTAGTCAGGTAGGGAAAGGGTTTGTCTTTTCCTTTTGGTAGGAAAATAAGGTCTCCATCAGACCCAGAGTCCAGTAGGACTTTTATTTTGTTACTGGGGCGACTCCTCAGTGGTTGTTTGTATGCTCTGGTGGACTAACTTTCAGTCACTGGTTCTATGATGGCTATTAGTGCCGTAACACCGAGGCGGTCCTTGGTGTGGGATGCAACTTCTTGTTTTGATTGCTTGAGACTATGGTTTGCACTGGGAGTCTTAATACTATCCTCAGTGAGTTTTGTTTTACTACTGACATTGTTTTTGTCGTAAGACGTTTTTGAAATATTTGAGGTCTTAGTCTCTACATTGTCTCAAATTTTTGATTCAGACTGCTTTGTGTTGGAACAAGATTTTTTTGACGTCTTCTCTTTGGTGACAGTCAATTTAAGTTTTTACTTTTATTAGGTTGGATAGCTTTACTTGGACTGGGGGTAGAATAACTGTCAATTGCAGTTTTTAGTTTATGTTTCTTACAAGTATGTAATTCCCCAGTGCTATCCAACCCGCGCCTTCAAGAACTTTTGTCGGAGTCGCTGTCACTTTCCAAGTCATTGACGCAGCGTTTCTTGCGCTTGCCAGACTTCTTGTGTAGTGCTTTCTTCAACTCCGCCCGGACTATCTGGGCAAACTTCGCACCCTCTGGCTTCCTTTCTTTTGAATTGGGCTTACCTGCGCCCCCATTATTCTTAATCGGAGTACCGTCTTTGTTATAATGGCAGCAGTCATGGGTGTTGTGATTTTTGTGCGGCCCCCCATGCTTCTTGCATTGCACACAGTGCTTGTCAGTCCAGCCCACCTTCTTGGGCTTCTTGGGGATGCGAAAGTCAATTGACTCCATCTTGTGCTTTTGATCAGCCCCCTTTGCTTTGGTCATGCTGGAAGGCTTCGAATCGAGTTCCGCATTGTTCTCGATGTTCTCTAGGACCAAAAGAAGGGCCCTAGTACTGACCGGAGTGGTATTCTTGGTCAAGTCGTATTGGGTCTGCCACTTGGCCAGACACATGCGCAACAAGTGCATCGCAAGGTCAGCATCATCAAAGGGCAATACTCTCTTACTAGCTTGATTTGCCTTTGGGCTGTAATACAGGCATGGCAGTGTCTCTAGGGAGCTATTAAGCTGTTCCACACGGACAAAAAACTGACGTATAGAAACCCTGTTGGGCTTTTTCAACGTGTTTGTTATGTAGTACTTGAGGGCCTCACCCGCGTCATGATGGAACACCTGTAGCAGGTGGAACATAACGCACTCGTGAAACAAGTCCCAAGTCTTCGTGGGAGTCTCCATGTGCGGTACTCCCTTGATGTCTTCCCGAGGAGCACGAGTCACTTGGGCTTTGATGATCTTTTCCCAAGGCTGACGGGCCTCGTCGGAGAGGAGGTTTTCATACAGCTCGAAGGGCTTCGCTCCTGCCGTTGTGACGGCAAGCTTCTCGGCTTCTAGAACCTTTAGGGCCTTGTCGTATAAGGCCTTAGCTTCAGCTAGGGCAGGCAGTACAGCCTCGGCGGTAGTACCGGTCGCATCACCTTTATTGCCCTTGTCCTTCTTCTCGGAGCTACGCAGTTGTGTATACTCCTCCTTCGCAATCTCTGCGTCAAGCTTGGCTGTTTTAACAGCCTTCTCCACATCGGCGAAGCTCGTGTCAAGCCCCATTTGCTTGTACGCGTGAATCGCGGAGCGTACATGCAGTAGATATTTGCTCGGGAGTCCCGGACGCCCATACTGCCACCTTTAACTCATTCCCTGTGTTAGGAAGAGTCAACTTGAACTAGGTGGTCTTTTTGGCTTTCTTGAGGGCATCCTGCACAGGATACTGCTCGGGAATGTAGCGTACGGGGGAATTCTTTCCTCCAGCGGCACATTCACATTCTACGCACTTGAGTCCTTCAGGAAATGCCTTCCCTTCAGGAAATGCTTTCACAGAGGACATGGCTCGAAGTTTCTCTCCTACACTAGTCCCTAAAAAAAGTTTCTTGTAAGAACTCCTTGGAGGGCTGACAAAGAAGTCGTTCGCATGGTGGTGCGCAATGAAAGTAGTACTCTGCGTGGTGAAAAATTGTTTTTCTCAACCGTCTGTGGGTCATCGGGAGAGCCTTCTTGGTGTGGTAGTGCAATGAACTTACCGAGTTTGGTTATCCTACGATAGTGACCTAAGCCGGAAGTAGGTGAAATATAGTTCTAGATAAGGAAGTAGAAAAGAGGTATTCCAGTTGATTGGAAATTATTTTTATGAGCTATTTAATTGGGTGAGAATGAGGACTGTAAACTATCAGTCCTCATGCTTTTAACATGGAATTTTCATGGTAAATCGATTTGTGTCACAATTGACTATTTGTGAAGTTTTAATTGTGAAAACTTATCTGTAACATCAAGTGTTTCTATGGAGAAAGACTTGTTGTGATGTGAAGTACTGTCGTGGGAAGTACTTCCTGTGATGTGAAGTGTTTCTTTCTGTGAAAAACTATTCATGCCTTCTCGAGACAATGCTTTTTGTGAAGTGAAGTGTTTATACTTCCTTTGTTGTGGAAGTTTATTGATTTGGGCTCATTAGGTCCTGTTTTTGGGTCTAAAGGCCTGGGGAGCTACCTTGGCTCATGTCACTAAGTTCCGTTTAGTTCCGTTCAAAAAGAACTTGTTCTTTTTCAAGGAACTAATTTCTCTTTATAAGATTGGCATGGAAACCATCACAAATTAACACAAAAATATAGAAGACTTTCTGAGAAATAAGAAATATTTAGTCCCGGCAAACCCTAGAATTTACAGTAGCGGGCAAAAGCGGGACGTCAGTCGGTGTGAGCAGAACTTTCCAGATGCTTCCTGATGCAGCTCTGGTGCCATTTGTAGATACCTGTAAGTTCGAATATTATTTCAGTATAGATTGAGAGCTTGTCTATAGAACGAACCGGCAAAGAATGTGATATCTTTTTTGACATTCCTTGCATAAAGACCATGTGCTACAGGGGAGCAGCATCATGGCAGATCATAGGGCATGTACGGGAAACTTATGGGACTCGCTGGCAATGAAAGGAATCTTCAATCTTCCACATCTGACAACAATGCCGGACTTAGATTTGTCAGGAATACAAACATTTTATTCAAAACCAAGGACTTCAGAGTTAAATGACTGCTGGCTAAGCCGAAACAGATCAAATAGGAATAAGTTATCAGAGCAAATCCCAAGTAGACTCTAATACTTTTTACTGCTAGCAGTGTTAGACGAAACTGATTTTTTTTTCACTTCATAAGTCGGAGCAATCAGTGTTTGTGAGCTTTCCCATTTTGATGTTGGTATTCTCTGATAGCGCGATAGCATATTACCGTATCATGTGTTTTTCAATGTGGAAAGCACACTAATCCATTGTGTTTTCTCAAGAGTTGACAAGAATTCTTGCATGAAAATTCTTGTAGATGTCAAGGAATTCTTTTACAGGAGTTTGAATCCTTCATATACTCACAAATTGTGTGTGGGGGGACAGACTTTTAGCAAGGAGTAAAGTCGGGATAGGCTTCCCTTGCTCATAGAAATCTGGTAAAGAGGTCGAAAATATTTTTCTAATCTGCGTTAGCGTAGCTACGTAGTGGCATAGAAAGCAGAGCAGAGAAAAAAGGGGAGGCTACGTTCAGGCCTCCCCTATGTAGTAGCTTATTGTTTTACCTTCCTGCTGGAACAGCTATGATTTGGAAACCTTGTCAGCAACATTACTGGGGCCACTGTAGGCAATGGTGAGCTCTGATATTCCTATTTTGGATTGAATTATATCTTGGCATTCCTGCTTGTAGATTAGACAGATCAGTCTCTTGGGGATGTCATGAGGATGATACTCAAGGTGGAAAAATAGCCTGTTGCAAGGGCACAGAAGCAAAGACTGCCAGTTTTCAGCGAGAAATATTTGGAGTAATAAATTGCGGCCGTTCTTGCGATTCCGGACGATTGAAGACTAGCAACAAAAGCATGGTTGCTATGATGTAAGAAAGCATCAATGGGTACCTTTCTCAATAACTGAACTACGCGAGATTTTGAAGTGATTTAATCTTGGATACTACAGAGCAATTAAAAAAACATCCTTTGTTTCACAAAATATATCTTTTTGCCAGTTCTTTCTGGTAAGAATTTATCTCGAATGACCCCGAGGTTCAACTAGGTCATTTTTGAATGAATCCATATCCTACGGTGTGGTATGGTGTATGGTATTGTACAATACCATACCATGCTTCAATGCAGCGTCGTCAGCTTCATCAAACTATCACATGAAAGTCCCTGCTTTTTTGTCTCCCGTCTTGCAATAGAGTCGTGCCTTTTATAACTTGACGAAGAGGTAGGTTACTCTTGCCAAGAATGATTTCTCAGGGTCACGATGCGCCATGCATTTGTTGGAGGATGGCATTTTGCAATAGAAAATATTTTGCTTTGGATGTTCGAGATTTTTGAGTTTGGAGTGTTTTAAGGATAGAAAAATGAAGCTCAGTCATATGGCTCCTTCGTGGGAGGCTGATGGCATCGGTTAAAATTCGAAGTTTTTCGTACCTGGCTAGGATCCCTTTATGCAGGCAAACTAGCGTTGTGCAACCTAGTCTTGGAGTGCTGAAATTATGCATGGGTTTGGGGCGTCAAAAAAATGGTATTTAATTCTTTAAGAGTATTGTGTAACCCTGCCCATGTAGTGTTCAATGATCGACATGGTCCCGCCCTTAACATCCTCCTGTTTATAGGCAATGCTCCTGATTAACTGTAGCAGGGCAACAGGGTCTTGGTCTCGATTGATTCCATCGTACCTCTCAGAGGCCTGCACCTTTTGTTCCATGTCCGGGTGACAATGGGCTAGGACCAACTGGTACAGCCTTGGTTTCTCGTCCTCCCATGCTTTCTTGTTCTTTCTGTAATCATCGTAATCGGCCTCCCATTTCTTGAGTTCAATTGGGGATGCGCCAGCCGCTGGATCCTCAGGTTCACGAAGATTTGGCACCTCCAGGTTCTCCACAGCACGCTGTGCATCAGACGCGTCGTGTTTGAAGTTGACCCCTACGTATCTTGCGAGTTTCTTTTTTACTTCCTCGAACTCTGCCGCATCATGGGCCTGGCCCACTTGGAACAATTCTTTCTCTAGTCCTGGAGTCGGCGCCTTGTACTCATTTGTTGCTCTTTGGAGTTGCTTCCTCCAGTTTTTTTGCTTCTTTTTCCTCAGCCCCTCGGCCGTAACCTTGGGCTTTTTCTCCTTCTCACCCATTGTCTGGAAGCTGATTTAACGTGCTCGTAACACTCTTTTAAAATAATGTTGATAGGACGGTGTCCCTGGCCGTCACACTCAGACAAAACCATGGTCAGGTCCAGCTCCTGAAAACGATTTAACTAGCAGATTATTTTACAAGAGTGAGAACTATTCTCTACCACGGTGCGTGCTCACATCCCTAATCTGTCTCCTCCTCATGATCCTAGCTCTTCCACGGTCTGTCTGTCCTCCCACTTTGTGCTGAGTCATCTTGGGCTTAAGTGACGCGTGCTCCGATCTGTGGCCCTCCAACATCAATTGCGATGTGAGGATGAATTCTCTATGATCGGGGGAACAGTGAAAATGAGCTTACGCACTTTATTGAATATAATTGCCCTCTTTGAGGAGGAACATCTCTGTGAGATGATTTGCTTTTGCCCCAAAGGAGGGTTGATCACTCATCAGCGTGATTGGCAGATAAGGAAACAACCATCAATTGCGGTGTGAGGACGAATTCTCTACAATCAGCAGGATGGCAAAAATGAGCTTACACACTTTATTGCATATAATTGGCCTCTTTGAGGAGGAATATCTCTGTGAGATGATTTGCTTTTGCCCCAAAGGAGGGTTGCGGGACAGCAAAAATGAGCTTACGCACTTTATTGCATATAATTGGCCTCTTTGAGGAGGAATATCTCTGTGAGATGATTTGCTCTTGCTCCAAAGGAGGGTTGATCGCTCTTAAGCTTGATCTGCAGATAATTAAACAACTATCGATCGCGATGTGAGGACGAATTCTCTATGATTGGGGGGACAGCAAAAATGAACTTACATGTACAATAGTAGATGGAATAATATGTTCTTTATGTCTGTGACATTTGTGAGGTGAAATATTGTTGTCTTCCTGTTGGTCAGATATGATAAAAATGATAGGTACAATAGAATAACACAAGGTAAAGTAAGATTTTGAAAATGTTACTTACACTGCTGAAATTTGATACAGTTACACCGCAACTCCTTGGGCTGCGGTGAGCATGTGGTGTACTGATTGCAGTGTAAATAGCTACACCCAGAAGAGATAATGGAGCAATCCTAATATTCCTAGATTCTTAAATACCTATTTCCTAATTCCCTTTTTTTCGATTTTCCCTCATCTAGCAATGGCCTAAATTCAGTCTAGCTATTTCTAAACCGATTTCTAAATTGAGTCCCTTGGGAAGGGGTTGGTACCCCATCCCACGGGACTGAACATTTCTATCCTATTTTCCTATTTATAATATTACGCTTCCGGTCCCATTTTCACCATTTATTTTCCACGACGTCTATGATCTGAAGTGCAGTGGCTGTGCGTTTTATGTTGTTCTTCCCCACAAAACCTCCTTCCTGTAATCATGACGATCAACTACTGGTTAAATCTTCTGCTTGTAAAACATGTCATGTCCCGTAAGAGTAGAAGATTCATTTTCTCTCGAAATCGGAAGGTCATGTGGCACCAGATGGATGCAAGAGAGCGCTGCATCAGACAGCGGCGTATTACCAGAGGCTCTTTGCTTAGCCTTAAAAAAAGTCCGTGGCGTCGAGTGTACATGCAGGGTGACTACCAGGCCTTCATCACACTGACCGGATTCGACTTCGATTCATTCCACTATCTTTTGTCTCTGTTTGCACCAGTGTATGAAGAGTACACTCCTTTTGTTGATCTTGATGGCTTCATTGTTCGAAAAAAAAGCATGACCAAAGGACGTCCACGAATGATGCATCCAGCAGACTGTTTAGGCCTTGTTTTGTCTTGGAGTCGTACTCGTGGTTCGTTAATGGTGCTGCAGTTAATTTTTGGATTGACCTTGACTCCTGTCGGGAAATATCTTTGGTTTGCCAGACGAATTCTTCTGAAGATTCTCAAAGCACATCCGATGGGTAGGATTCAACTACCAGATGCACAAAAATTAGAGGAGTATCGGTCTATGATTCATTCTCGTCATCCTTTACTGGACAACATGTGGGGCACTATGGATGGGATCAAAGTTCGAATAGAAGTAGCCCCAGATGAAATTGTTCAGTCGCGGTTTTATAACGGATGGAAATCAGATCATTTTGTGACGGCTGTGTTAGGATTTGCACCAGACCGTACAATCGCATTGGCCTTTTACAATGTACCAGGATGCTGCCACGATAGTACAGTTGCCAACTGGGGAGACCTGTACGACAAATTGGAAAAGGTGTATATGATGACTGGTTTGAAATTTGTTATTGACTCTGCTTTTTCGTCATTGAACCATGAATTCCTTATCAAGTCATTTCAGGACGACTTAACAGCAGATGCCCAGTACGAAAACATCGACGATCAAATCACTAATATTGCCATGAAGAGGGAGGCTACGAGCATGCGTCAGTCAGCGGAATGGGGAATGAGAGCAGTACAGGCATTCCCCAGGCTAAAGGACACAATGATATACGAGGAATATGGGGAACGGAGAATTACATTTGATTGCTTATTTCACCTGTTTAACATGCGCTCACGTCTTATGGGGATAAATCAAATAACTGCGGTATACTTACCAACTCTGGACATTGATGCAAACATAGAGTACCTTGGTTAAAGATACATGAATATATTACCAATGTAATAACTTTTTGTCAAAGATAATTCAAAACACTTAAAATAGATGTTAATAACATAATAATTAGTTCTATTCTTCTGGGGATTTGCCTTCGGTCGAATGAAAGTTGTCTTCGTTGGAATTTGTTTGATGCATGTCCATGCGAGGGATTGTTGGAGGAGGAGTCATGTTTGCTGGAGGAGGAGGCATGTTGGCTTGATATGCCGAGACAAAAGGCTGATTGTGAACATTCCCTCCCATCATCATCATCATCATAGCTCCCATAAACTGCTGCTGCATCTGCATCTGCATACACCTGTCCTCCCTCTGTTCCTCCATCCTAACTCTTCGTTCCTCTCTATTATCCTCACGATCTGCCTCACGATTGCGCATCTCCTGCATCTGTTGAGAGGTCATCATCATCATCAATTTGCTGAAACTTGGTTCATCCTCGGTGTAACAACCTCGTTTGTTCTGCCTCCTGGCGACTGTTGTCAAAGCAGTAGTTCTCTAGAAGAGCATGTGAGCGAACAAATGTCACGTCAGAATAAAAATAAATTCATGACAATGGACTCACTCGTGGATGTGGAGTTCCTTGGTGATTTCCAGATGAGCTATCATCTCCTCCCTGTAATCCAGCAACTGAAGGAGTTGCATTTGCACGAGCAACACCTCGAGCAACACCAACAGCTCCCCTGTGCTGACCGACACCTACAATGCCATTGTTTTCTTCGGTCACAAGTTCTTCTCCTCCTCCCACATCAATATTGCTCTCCTCATCTTGGTTCAAACCAACATCCTCTTCATCATCTGGAGCAAACAGCTCCTCTTCTGAACCCGTGACTCCTTCTATTTTCTCGATGATCAAGCGGCGAATTTCTTTTGCCTCCCTCACCTCAGCAGGAATGTTGGGATCCCCTGTACCCATCTTTGTCTTGGATATCTTGTTGAACTTTTTCTTCAATTGATCCCCACTGCGTCCTTCATCGGGATGATAGGCCGAGTGGCGTTGAGCCACGAGATCCCATTCCAAACCAGAAATTGGTAGATAATGGCGGACGGCCTCAAGGAGATTCCAAACTTCAGTTTGGGCATAATTTGTTTGTCCCACTGGACGTCCTCCCTCGCCCCGCCCCCGGCCGCGAAAGCGCCCACGGCCGCCGCGTCCTACAGTACGACCTCCACCACGTCCGCCGGCTCGACCAGCTTTGCCACGACCTGCACCCCTTCCTCTCCCTCCTGCAGCATCAATCGCAGTAACAGCAGACGCAGCTGCTACAACAGGATGTGTTTCCGAACCCGTCAGGACAGGTGGGTCTCTGGTGCTTTTCGCGGAAGAGGTGCTGCCAGTAGATGAGGAGGAGGATGCTACACTGGATAGATCCTCCTCGGAAGATGGGTCTGACGAATCGACGTCCACCATCTTGATGTTACGATTTAATAGTGAGACAACTCTTCGTAATATATTAATCTAGAGATCTGGGTCTCTAGGTAGGCGTTCAAATAGGAATATTAGGCAAGAAATCGATTGCTATCCTATTTTATGGAAATAGGGTTTTAGGCAAATAGGAATTCCGCAAATAGGAATATTGGGATCGCTCCAATGCAAGCCTCACATTCAAAACTTCCTCCATCACCTTCTCAACTTGGGAACCCCCGACCGCAGAGAATCGTTTCCTCAATGTGCAGATAAGTCTTCATTCTTCTTATCACGGTCACAACATGCCGATAATTCGGAGACTCGATTCAGTCACGTTCGACATTATCCTGTTGACAAATTCGTCGACATTTTCAAAACCAACTGTTCTTGGCGACTCTTACCAAACGAGGCATCGGGTTCCGATTTGACCCAAGCAAGTTTCAAACTCCCATGTTGCCAGCAACTTACTGGAATTTACCTGTTTTTTATCACCGGGGGCCAATTTTGGGGACCGTGAACTGCCGAGTGACGTTCATCTGAACCTCGCACGATTAAAATTTCTCCGAGTGACGTAGGTTAGAAACCGAGTATCACCGTGTTGTATCACCAAGTGCTCGGTGGTACCACCAAGTGACCCCGTGTACTTGGTGATAACTACCGAGTACTCGGTGATATCTACCGAGTACTCGGCGATAGCTACAGAGTACTTGGTGATAGCTACCGAGTACTCGGTAGTTATCACCAAGTACGGTACTACTACTTGGTGAGCTTCGGTGAGCGACACAGAGTCCTTTGTGTTATCCACAAGTTATGTTCTACCTCATTACTCGGGGGGTAGGTAGATATCGTACCGTACACTTTTAAAGACGTAATCGAAGATTAAAAAAGACACATTGGCATGGACTACACATCGTCATGTCAAGTAAATCATACTTCCAAGTAGGGCACCACCACTACTGTTAAGGCCGAAACGAGTCTGCACTAATGTACTGCAAGAAAAATTAATACACAGTTTTGAAGTACTCAGTTTACTTTACAACATAGATACTCTTCTTGTCATTGTCAAAATATGATTGTTATTGGATTCTCCTTTTGCTTGGTGACAGTACTGGCAAAAAAGGGGATATAATTGAGTACTTTATGATAACCACCAGTTTGGTAAAGTACTTGGTATAACTACCAAGTACTTGGTATAACCACCAAGTACTTGGTATCACCACCAAGTACTTGGTATAACCACCTAGAACTTGGAATGACCACCAAGTATTTGATGACAACCGGTGAGTACTTGCTGATAACCATTAAGTCTTTGTCTTGGTAATTACAATCAAATACTTGGCAAGCTTCACCATATCTTGGTTTCACTTGGTCACTGAAGGATGTCACTATTTGTCCAAGCAAACCATATAGAAAGATCTGCTTGCTGTGGTGCATTATCTGAGTGACTTCTGGTGTGTCCAAAAATTGGGAATTCTGGCAAGTGCTGCCACCTCGTGCTATTTGTTCGTCATCATTACAAAAAACCTGATATGCACAAAGAAGTAGCCCAATAGTACTTGATGTGGTGTGACTCACAGAGTACCTCATATTCACCACAAAGTACTTGAGGATAACTACCAGGTACTTAGTGATATCACCAAGTACTTGATGATAACAATTGAGTACTTGGTGATAACCACCAAGTACTTGGTGATGACCACAGAGTACTTGGTGATGACCACAGATTACTTGGTGATAATTACCTAGTACTTGATGATAACCACCAAGTACTTGGTGATAACCAACGAGAACTTGGTGATAACCACTGAGAACTTGGTGATAACCACCAAGTACTTGGTGATAACCTCCAATTACTTGGTGATAACCTCCAATTACTTGGTGATAACCACCAAGTACTTGGTATAACCACCTATAACACTTGGTACAACCACCAAGTATTTCATAGTAACCAGCAAGTACTTGGTGATAATCACTAAGTCTTTGTCTTTGTGATGCTAGTAGATACTTGGTAAGTTTCACCAAGTACTTGGTTTCACTTGGTCACTGAAGGATGTCACAATTTGTCCAAGCAAACCATATAGAAAGATCTGCTTGCTGCAATGCAATATCTGAGTGACTTTCAGTGTGTCCAACCCTTGGAAATTCTGGCAAGTGCTGCCACCTCTTGCTATTTGTTCGCCATCATTATAAAAAAACCTGATATGCACAAAGAAGTAGCCCAATAGTACTTGATGTGGTGTGACTCACAGAGTACCTCATATTCACCACAAAGTACTTGGGGATAACCACCGGGTACTTAGTGATATAACCAAGTACTTAATGATAACAACTGAGTACTTGGTGATAACCACCAAGTACTTGGTGATGACCACAGAGTGCTTCGTGATGACCACAGAGTACTTGGTGATAATTACCGAGTACTTGATGATGACCACCAAGTTAGGTATAACCACCAAGTACTTGGTGATAACCACCGAGTACGTGGTGATAACCACGGAGAACTTGGTGATAACCACCTAGAACTTGGTGATAACCACCTAGAACTTGGTGATAACCACCAAGTACTTGGTGATAACCACCAAGTACTTGTTCATAACCACCAAGTACTTAGTGTAACCACCAAGTATTTCATGATAACCGGCGAGTACTTTGTGATAATCACTAAGTCTTTGTCTCTGTGATGCAACCAAATACTTGGTAAGTTTCACCAAGTACTTGGTTTCACTTGGTCACTGAAGGATGTCACTATTTGTCCAAGCAAACCATATAGAAAGATCTGCTTGCTGCAATGCAATATCTGAGTGACTTCCAGTGTGTCCAACACTTGGAAATTCTGGCAAGTGCTGCCACCTCGTGCTATTTGTTCGCCATCATTATAAAAGCCTGATATGCACAAAGAAGTAGCCCAATAGTACTTGATGTGGTGTGACTCACAAAGTACCTCATATTCACCACAAAGTACTTGGGGATAACCACCAGGTGCTTAGTGATATCACCAAATAATTGATGATAACAACTGAGTACTTGGTGATAACCACCAAGTACTTGGTGATGACCACAGAGTCCTTGGTGATGACCACAGAGTCCTTGGTGATGACCACCAAGTTTGGTATAACCACCAAGTACTTGGAGATAACCACCGAGTACTTGGTGATAACCACCAAGTACTTGGTGATAACCACCAATTACATAGTGATAACCACCAAGTACTTGGTATAACACCTATAACACTTGGTGATAACCACCAAGTATTTCATAGTAACCAGCAAGTACTTGGTGATAATCATTAAGTCTTTGTCTTTGTGATGCAACCAGATACTTGGTAAGTTTCACCAAGTACTTGGTTTCACTTGGTCACTGAAGGATGTCACAATTTGTCCAAGCAAACCATATAGAAAGATCTGCTTGCTGCAATGCAATATCTGAGTGACTTTCAGTGTGTGAAACACTTGGGAATTCTCGCAAGTGCTGCCACCTCTTGCTATTTGTTCGCCATCATTTAAAAAAACCTGATATTCACAAAGAAGTAGCCCAGTAGTACTTGATGTGGTGTGACTCACAGAGTACCTGATATTCATCACAAAGTGCTTGGGGATAACTACCAGGTACTTTGTGATATCACCGAGTACTTGGTGAAAACAACCGAGTACTTGGTGATAACCACCAATTACTTGGTGATGACCACGGAGTACTTGGTGATAACGACTGAGTCCTTGGTGATAATTACCTAGTACTTGATTATAACCACCAAGTTCGGTTTAACAATCAAGTACTTGGTGATAACCACCGAGTACGTGGTGATATCCACGGAGAACTTGGTGATAACGACGGAGTACTTGGTGATAACCACCAAGTACTCGGTGATAACCACCAATTACTTGGTGATAATCACCAAGTACTTGGTGATAACCACCAAGTACTTGGTGAAACGACAAAGTATTTGATGATAACCAGTGAGTACTTTGTTTTAATCAGTAAGTCTTTTTCTTCGTGATTACAATCAAGTACTTGGCAAGTTTCACCAAGTACTTTGTTTCACTTGGTCACTGAAGGATGTCACAATTTGTCCAAGCAAACCATATAGAAAGATCTCCTAGCTGCAATGCAATATCTGAGTGACCTCCAGTGTGTCCAAATATTTGGAATTCTGGTAAGGGCCCCCCACTCTTGCCATTTGTTTGCCATCATTATAAAAAGCAGACATGCACGAACAAGTAGCACTTGATGTTGTGTGACTCACAGAGTACCTGATATTCACCACCAAGTACTCGGTGATAACCACAGAGTACTAGGTGATAACCACCAAGTACTTGGTGATAACCACCAAGTACTTGGTGATAACCACCGAGTACTTGGTGATAACCACCGAGTACTTGGTGATAACCACAGATGGTGAAAACCACAGAGTACTTGGTGATAACCACAGAGTACATTGTATAACCGCAGAGTACTTGGTATAACCATCAAGTACTTGGTGATAAGCATTTAAGTACCTAGTGATAACCACAAAGTACTTGGTGATAACCACAGAGTAGTTGGCCAAAACCACCAAGTACTTGTTAAAGCCACCGAGTACTCGTTTATTGTCTTGGTTATTTCAACCAAGTGCTTGGCAAGTTTCACCTAGTTTTTAGCATCACTTGGTGGTGCACTGGCTCCTACCATAGACCAGATTGTTTCATTGAATCAACACAAAACAGACACTGTCATCAGAATGCTGTCAAGTTGGTGCATCACTTGTGTAGAAACAGAATGGTTTTACTGTTCCCTTGAAATGGCTCCTTGTCCTTACTCACTCTGATGGGAAGCATTCAGTTTGAGAGTGACTTCTATTGTTGTTGCTAAACTTCATATTGGCATTAAGTTCTGTTTTTGGCACAGTCAGTTCTACTTTTGGCATTGAATGCATTGAATTTGAATGCATTGAATGGTATTGTCTGCAACAAATGGCACTGAATGCCTAGTGTTCTACAGTTTTTCATTTAAATGAAATTAAATGCCTCAAACACTAATATATGTCTCTTGAACTCTGTCAAAAAGGTGATAATTCAGTGAAGTCATCTTGTGTGCTCCTTTTTGTATCCGCAAGTGTCAACTTATGGTTAAGTAGAAGTGTGTATGATTTTGTATCACGTATTGTGGTAGGAGTGCATTATGGTCAAACAGATCAAAACACAGAGTGACCGGCATTGTAACGCCACTAACTTATTGTTGGAACTCAGCACTGAAGAAAGCAATGATCAGATATTCTGAGAGCTGGATCTGTTGTTGCAAACATGGACTGCAAACTTGAGATATGGGAGTATGGGAGGCTATGGCTATGATAGGGTGGAATCATAATTGAAGTAACATTTTCAGTTCATTGCATCGTTATTGTCCATGTGGTGTGGGGAAATGTACATCATGGTCATGGGAACATACAAAATATCTATAGTCTATGTTTCACATTTTGCCCCAAATGGTCCGGAATGATAAGGGAGAATAGCAGGAAACATCTTCAATGTCATAATTGAGTCACCACTAGTGGTCGTTGGTTGGGACAGAATTCAACACCACAAGAAGTAAAATGCATAAGTGTTGATGGAACAGCAAGAATTTAAAGTACATCGAAAGAAAAATTGAAAAGTGAACAAGGTAGCCAAACATAAATTTTGCACCACATCTAGATCATCTTGCTTAATTTGGTAAATACAACTAATTATTATAAACTTAACTACACAATACGTAATTATACTATAATTATTCTATATACTACGTCTAGTATCTAACGTACGTCTACTGTTGTACTTCAGAACACCGAGTACCTCCAAGCGCGACACACTGTCACAAAGTGATACTAGGTATCACCGAGTATCACCTAGTGATTCGTTTGTCGCACCGAGTACTTGGTTATAACCACCGAGTACTTGGTGTGTCGCACCAAGTACTCGGTGGTTATAACCAAGTACTCGGTGATGACCACCTAGTATCACCGAGTGACTCTATTGGCAAACACGCCAATCGCCGAGTGATACCAAGTGATGTCACTATTAATCCGAGAAAAACATAGAAATCTCCGAGTGACGTGGTAAAATCTCCGAGTGACGCCACGTCCGACCAAAAATCGAAAATTCCGGGAAGTTGCAGGATTACATGTATGGTACCATATCACATACTATGTGGTACTGGTACGATTTATTTTATTGTATCTGTATCATACAGCAGCCCTCTCTAGAGTGAGGCAGCGAAATCCCTAGACCTCGGAGTATTGTACAGTACCAGACAATACCACGGAGTAATATGGTACCATCAATGTGGGCTAGATTATTGTACGTCTCGAGTTATTAGGTGAAGGTAAAACAGGTGGCAGAGGGTGGTATGGTAGCCAGTACAGAAATGTCGCATCCGGTCATTGTTACGGAGGTGAGATGCGTGGCAAGAAAGTATCTAAATTAAATGACCCCATGGTTCGTTCAGGTCATCTTGATTGAGCAGATCCCTTGCCTTTTTCTTCGGCATTGTGTTGTATGTATGATACAATGTGCAGTACCATGGTTTGTCACAGCTTCGTCACGCAATCCTGCTTTTTCTATCACCCGATAGAGTCGTGCGTTTTATAACTTGACGAAGAGGTAGGTTACTCTTGCCGAGAATGATCTCTCCGTGTCACGATGTGCCATGCATCTGTTGGAGGATGGCATTTTGCAATAGAAAATATTTTGCTTTGGATGTTCGAGATTTTCGAGTTTGGAGTGTTTCAGGATGGAAAAACGAAGCTCAGTCATATGGCTCCTTCGTGGCAGGCTGATGGCATCGGTTAAAATTCGAAGTATTTCGTACCTGGCTAGGATCCCTTTATTCCGGCGAACTAGTGTTTTGCTACCTAGTCTTGGAGTGCCGAAACTAGGCACGGTTGGGATTTATAAACTTTGTATTCAATGCTATCTTAAGAGTATTGTGTAACCCTGTTTTCGTAAACCCAACACCAGGCCTTTGTAAATCGTATATGGCTATTCTCCTGTCAAATCAACTTCGTAAAACTAATTGGACATCATGAAGCCTTCAACTACTCAATGCTTCATCGGCACCATCATAATGGTCTCTTCTTTTATTTGCGAGTTTGACATAGTTGGTGCTTTACCGGGGGTAAGCCATACTTCTAGCGATTTCTTTATATTTTACGATGTTTCATATCAGCAGTATTACATCCTTCATCTTGTGTGAAATCCAGGATTGCTTTGCTGCAAAGGACAACCTCAAGGCGGCAGTAGATAGCTTTGTCAGTGAGGGTTGTGCAACCAACTCTAACTGTCTGACTGTGATGAATTGGGGATTCATTCAGGATTGGTGCACATCACGCGTCACTGATATGAGTTATCTGTTCTGGGCCAAGTACACGTTCAATGAAGATATCTCGGGCTGGGATACATCGCTTGTCACAAATATGAAAGAGATGTTTGTCTTTGCCGACACATTCAATCAAGATATCTCGGGCTGGAACACTTCTGCTGTGATAGCTATGGATGGAATGTTACGAATGACATCTGCATTTAATCAAAATATCTCAAGCTGGAATACTAGCAGTGTCACCAGTATGGCAAGAATGTTTTCCTACGCTTATGCCTTCAATCAAGGCATCTCGGGCTGGGACACTTCATCTGTGGAGGATATGAGTTCCATGTTCCTTGGCGCGCAGGCATTCAATGGAGACATATCTACCTGGGATACTTCTGTTGTGACTGATATGAACAATATGTTTTCCCGAGCTCTTATTTTCAATCAAGACATCTCGGGCTGGAATACTTCTTCTGTGAAAGATATGAAGTTTATGTTTTACATTGCAAGTGCCTTCAACAGAGACATCTCAAGATGGAACACACCACGTGTCACCAATATGAAATATATGTTTGGTCATGCTTCTGTCTTTGATCAAGACATCTCAAGCTGGAACATAGCAAGTGTTACTGACCTTTCATACATGTTTTATCATGCGCAAGCCTTCAATCAAGACCTTCCTGTTTGGGATACTTCCACTGTGAGATCAATGTCTTGGACGTTTTATAATGCTGGGGTTTTCAATGGAGACATATCTGGCTGGAATACTTCTTCTGTGACTGATATGTCGGCAATATTCTTCGACGCAAAGGTCTTCAACCGAGACATCTCAGGCTGGAATATCGCTTCTGCTACTACCATTTCATCCATGTTTCACAATGCGAGAGCATTTAACCAAGACATATCTGGCTGGAATATCTCTTTGGCAAGATCATTAACTTTCATGTTCAAGGAGGCCCAGGCATTCAACCAAGACATCTCGAGATGGAATACCTCATCTGTGATTTCTATGTTCGGCTTATTTGAGGATGCTATAGCCTTCAATCAAGACATCTCTGGCTGGAATACAGCAAGAGTTAGTAGTATGGAGTACATGTTCTACGGTGCTCGGGCATTCAATCAAGATGTTTCGGGCTGGAATATTACGAGTCTTTCAGATGCTAGCTCTATGTTTGAAAATGCTCAGTCTTTCAATCAAGATCTTTGCAGCTGGAAGCATAATTTTCCATATGATTCCGCCTCATTTATTTTCTATAATTCAGGGTGTACTTTCAAAGATACGCCCATAGACTCTTCAAGTGCTTTTTGCGCTGCTGGCCCAAACTGCGTTGTGAAATCTAATTCTCCTTCTATGCGCCCTTTGAAGAAGCCAACTTACTCCCCCACGACAAGTCTCACACAAAAGCCACCTGAGGTGAGTCCATAGCATATTCCACTTTTTTCTACTGTTTACAAATTCTATTTCTCATGCCGTTTGCAAATCGTGATCCAGAATTGCTTTGTGATCAAGGATGATCTCCAAGCTGCTGTCAACAGCTTCATTGATGAAGGTTGCTCAGCCAACTCTAGCTGCCCAACAGTGACACGGTGGGGACGAATCGAGAATTGGTGCACTTCTCACATTGAGGACATGAGTGGTTTATTTGCTTACAAGTTGTTCAACGAAGATATCTCCGGCTGGAATACTTCTGCTGTGAAAGATATGTCATACATGTTTAGAGCTGCATCTGTTTTCAATCAAAACATCTCGGGCTGGGATACCTCAAGAGTCTCCAACATGCAAGTGATGTTTTTGGAAGCGACAGCATTCAATCAAGATCTATCAAGGTGGGATACTTCTTCTGTGACGGATATGTTTGCTATGTTCCGTTCTGCCCAGACCTTCAATCAAGACATCTCAGTGTGGAATACAACCAGTGTGACCATGATGAAAGATATGTTTTCCTATGCTCTTGTCTTTAATCAAAATATTTCCAGCTGGGATACCTCGAGAGTCAGCAACATGGCAAACCTTTTTTACTACGCCCAATCTTTCAATCAAGACATCTCCGGATGGAATACAATGAGTGTCACCAATATGGAATACATGTTTGCTTATGCCTTTGCTTTCAATCAAAATCTTTGTCGTTGGAAGAACAACTTTCCATATAATATGGCATCTGGCATCTTCTTCAGTTCAGGATGTACCTACAAAGATGATCCCACAGACTCTTCCAGTTCATTTTGTGCTGCTGGTCCCAACTGTATTGTGCCAATTGCTACAAATGTTCCCACAAAACATCCTACTGTTGTGAGTTCTCCCACTAATCCAACTTCGCGCCCAACAACTATAGCCAGTAAACAGTCAAAGAGGATCAATCGAACAAAGATTCCAACAACAAATCTCCCCATTTAAAGGATATTATAGCAGTAGAAATTCAATAAGTGTTGTTTAAAATATAGGTATGAAGCTTTCAATAAGTTTGTTGTCAGATTCCATCTTTTAGCTCAGATTCCATCTGAACTTCAGTAATATTCTACTACAAAATCCAAGATTTCACCTCGGAACAGCCCCTTCGATGCCTGAATACATTTGGAACGTATGGTAATGGTCATGTCGACATTTTATAACTACATTAAATTATGTTCGACGCTTTCTAGTTCAACAATCCACTCCGTCTCTCTGGCCACTTTCTCCCTCTGTTCCTCATTCAGAATCTTGCCCGACGCTTCCATGTCTTTCAATTTTGCAACTGCCTTGAGATTCTTGAGAAGCTTCTTTCGACGTCGCTTTGCTTCTCTTATTGCTTCTTCGTCTGTGATTGTAGTCGATTTTGTTTTCGGTTCGTTTGATTGTATTGTGAGATTTGGCTCCGATGGAGAGAAGTCTTTCATGGCTTCGTCCAAGGATGCTCCTTGGACCAGTGCAATCAGTCGATCAGCCTCCGAGAGTTCCGCTGGCGGAGTATCCTCATCCAATGACGAAGACGTTCCCTTGACCAGTGCAATCAGCCGATCCGCTTCCGATAAGTCAAATTCATCTTCGTAGACTGGATCTACAAAGTTTTCTGCCTCGTCTTCGTTGTCCAAGTCCACGGCTGCCTCATCTATTGCAAACTCCACTGTAGACCCATGATATGGAGAAGTCTCTGGTTCCGAATCGAGCGAGGACAACTCATCCACTGATTCGTCATCCTCGTAAACACCCACCACAGGAAGAGAATCAATGGCTATTATTCTTGATTTTTCTGCATCCTCCTTCTTTTTAATACTGGATTTCAACTGACCACAACCAGCGTCAATATCAATCCCTCGTCTCATCCTCGGCGTAGCACTAATCCCAAACTCCTTCTCCAACACATCTACAAACTTTTGAACATTCGCCCTTCCCGAAGGACTCCCACCATACCCCCCCGTGGGATTCAACGGAATCAAATTAACATGCGCCATATCCGGTCGAATATCATGTTTTTTCAACAACCGACCCAACGACCGAGCCACCTCCCTCGAATCATTCTGACCCTCAATCAACGCCCACTCAAACGTAACCCGCTGCCTCTTCACCCGAATAAACTCTCGTATCGTCCCCATCAACTCATCCAACCCCCCATACCTCCGATTGGCAGGAAGCAACGCCGTCCTCTCCTCATCCGTGGCACAATGCAACGACAATGCCAACCTCACATTCATATCCTCCTCCATCATCAACTTCCGTATATTCGGAACCACCCCCACCGTCGAAACGGTAATCCTCCGTGCCCCAATCCCCAAATCGACATTCATCCTTCGAATGGCCGTCATGACATTCCGATAATTCGCCAACGGCTCCCCCATCCCCATGAGTACGACATTCGAAAGTCGTTCGCCCCTTCCACGCAATTCGGTGGCAAACTTGGCCACCTGTTCGAAGATTTCATCGGAGGTCAATTGTCGTGCGAATCCCATTTGTCCCGTGGCACAGAACACGCATCCCATGGCACATCCCGCCTGACTGCTGATACAGGCGGTACGACGTCCATCTTCGTAGGGCATGAGTACCGATTCGATAATTTGTCCGTCGTGGAGTTGGTAGGCTCGTTTGATGGTGCCGTCGGCGCTGGTTTGTTGGAGGTGGAGGTGGAGATGTCCGGTGGTGGTGGTTCGTTCGAGGAGGAGGTTGCGGAGGGAGAGGGGTAAGTCGGTCATTTGGGGGATGGCGGTGATGCCTTGGGTGAAGATCCAGTGGTGGATTTGACGGGCGCGGAAGGGGGGGTAGTTCCAGGATTGGAGGAGGGTTTCTAGTTCGGGGAGGGGGAGGGTGAGGAGGTTGATTTTAAAGGGTTCGGAGGAGGAGGAGGAGGAGGAGGACGTGGTGGAGGTGGGCGGTGGGGAGGAGGAGTTGGAGGTTGTTTCAAGTGGTTGATGTGTCGAGGGTTGATGGGTGGACGAATGTCGAAACAGAGGGATTTGTCTTGTGGAACCATGTCGATGTGCGGAATAGGAAGATGTGAAACGGGGGTGGATGAATCCTGTAGATTTTCTCCTCCCAAGAACATGATTTCTTCTCAATACGCAGCCGCCGTTGGATTTGGCAGTGATGGCACGTGATAAAATCAATAACGCGGACATTGGGAGGAAGATCATGATTTGGAACGGCAGCCGATGGATGTGGAGTGGCAAATCGAGCTACTACCGGGCGAGACGATTAAAAGTAGTGTCTCGTTTGGTTGTGAAGGTACGATATGTCAGAGAACATGGCATCCATCAAAAATATACCGGTGGCAACAACGAAAGGCGCTTACTTGACTCTTTTGTTGGCTCTGATGCCATTCGTAGATACCTGTAAGCTCACATATTATTTCAGTTTAGATATGGATACATATCTGTAGTTCGAACCTACAAAGAATGAGATATCTTTTTTTTGACATTCCTTGCAAAAGGACCCTGTGCTCCGAGGGAGCAGTATCGTTGCATATCATAGGGCATGTACGGGAGTCTTACGGGACTTGCTGGCAAGACAGGGATCTTAAAAAATCTTTCTTAGTGTTCAGAGAACGAAAATGGCTTTGCCAGGGCTTTGCCCATAATGCCTCCAGCCCCGCCCCCGCCATCATTCGACGACCGCCATTGCCTGACAATTTCGCCACCGGAAGGCAATCAAAAGACGCCACACTTGGTTGGTACCATACAATAACGTCGGATCAAAACATACTCACGGAAGCCCATGCAGTCATCGGGCACATTCCAAGTAATCCCGCTGGCTCCACCCGCCCCATCGTCGACCACCACGACGACAAGACGAAACCGAATGTCCCATCGAAACGCCACCGCCGCCGCCGCCGACGACGACGAAAACCATCGTTTCCATTGGCCATCGTGGCTATCCCCCAAATTATCTCGTCCGCCCTCTCATCGGGACCGAAGACACACGGACAATGTTCATAATTCTCCCACGACAACGTACGGAAGGAGAATCCGTCGAGCGAGTTTCGACGAACCCCTCCACGCCGCCGAGATGGTGGACCGAGACGAGGATGCGAGTCCGTCGCACGACGATGATGCCGTCGGCCGTGGATTTCTCAGGAATAAAAACATTTCGTACAAAACCAAGGATTACCATTCCCAACACCGTGCAAGGTCCTCGTCGGCGCAGCCTTCTCTGCTCACGGCCTTTCTCCTAACCTTAAACGACCTCCTTCCCCAGTACTGCAAACATCTTGCCACGGCGGCGGACGTCATGGGTCCATCCAATGGCGCGTCGAGGGCAATTCAAATTCTTGATCGGGGATCGATGAAACCAATGTCTTCGCCGTCCACGCATTGGAAGGACGCTCGCGGCCGCGGCGGCGGCAGTCCTGCCGGCACGAGAGGCGAAAGTCCACAATACAACGACAACGGTGCGTCTCCATCGCGCAGTCCCACCTTCTCACCGACCCAATTTTTAAAGCATTTGTCCAAGGGTGGCAGTCCCACCAAGGGGAAATCGCACGGACATTCCAACCATACGCAACGCACATCGCTGTCTCCACGGTACCGACAACCTCCTCCGAGCGGTGGCTGTGGCGAATCCACACCCCATTCGGCACCAACCTCTCCCCAATCCAAAACCCTCTTCCTCGTAGATCCACCCATCCTTAACAAAACCACCGCCAACGAATGGGAACGATTCGTCTCGCCCTTCCTCCTCCTGGCGGCGGCCGAGGTACTCTACGGTCGTATGGAACATGTCATGGATCCCGCGTCGGAACGTGTCGTGGAAGCGACGACGCGATGTTTGGATGGGATGGGACGACATTCCGTTGGCGTTGGTGGCGGTGGTGGTGGTGGGGATACGAATGATTATGTACGAGGTGGTTCGAGGATGGGATTGTCATGTCCCTTCCTCGATTGTATCAAGCATGATGATTACTGTGTCAACAGGACATTGATGGAAGGATGCCGCACTACCGGACGAAAATTACCGCTCGTTACGTTTGGTTTATCACCCTCCTGTCACGATGGTGTGTCCCCGGTGTCTCGTCTTGAATCCAAGGCGGGAAGAAGAGGAGTCAAGTCCGATATGGAACGAAAACGTGGTTCGCAACGACTCCTGGCCATCTATCGTCAAATTCGGGATGATTTTGTCATTGTCGGAGAATATTTGTGTGATCCCGTTTTGGGAAGTCGTGTCGTGGAAAGTGGACAGGAGGAAGAGGGATGCGAACCAAATGGTGCGTTACAACAACAACAACAACAACAACAACAACAACAACAACAACAACGAGAGGAAATGCCTCCTCTTCCGTATCGAAAGGAGGTCGATGAGGAGTCTACCAATATTACTGTGTTAAGGCCAAAGATATCGCATGGCAGTGAGAGCAGTGGTGGTGCAGAGATTGTCGAGGAAGTCGATCCTCGCCGTATCGCGGCACTCTCTCTCAGAGAAATTTTGAGAAATCTCATTTCGTTTATAGAAGCGCGATGCACCTTGATACGGGTTCATGCGGAGATTATAGGTTCTTTGGGTGTGTCTTCCGATCGTTGGAGCAGTACTAAATGGATGGATTTAATACAGCAATGTGAATCGATTTCGTCTTGTGGTGATTTCATGCTTCGAGTGGATAGGGAGGCAAAGGCGTTGAAGTTAGCTATGGAGGTTATTAAGTGCTTGGAAGATTTTGAGTGAGTACAGTCTTTCTCTTGGTTGGTCATGAGCTGTGTGTTTCGTCAAAGCCGGCATGCTAAGGTCAAACGATGCTCTGTCATGACAACAATTTCTGCCGTGCAGCTTTTTTAATTGTGCATTGAACACCAGAAGACTGTTTGTATTACTCGGCCCAACACCGACGCACAGTGATGAAACATGCCTTCCGATAATGTGGATTCGATCTTCTTTTGTCAGTATGCTTTCTTTAACCCGCATCATGTTCTCCGAAGCAGAACTTTTTGGAACAATGCCGCAACAAAAGATATCACATCCGCCCTCGTCGAGTAAGAAGTCAATGCATAAAAAAGAAGAATCAAATTCCTTCTCCGCCGAAGTGTACGATTTCGATGGATTGTCTTCCGGGATTATTGCCTCAAATGGATTGGATCCACCTTTAGCAATAGTGATTGCTCGTCAAATACAGGATCATTCATGGACAGCAATATACATTAAAAGTTCTACAGAGACAGTTGCAGCCAGGAATAACGAGAAGTCTCCCGTGTCAGAGCGTCAGCGTTCAAGATCAATCTGGCCCATTACAATGTGGTCTCAGATCGAAAGCTGCCTGGAGAAACATTCAAAAGAGTGTAAGACACTACGTGCCAAGTACGAGATTGATTCCAGTGTCATTTGCATAGAAGGTGATTCCGCGAACAAAACAGATGCATCTTTCACTGACAGCAAAAAGGGCGTTGCTATACCTGGAAAGAAACAATTATCTTCTCATCCAGGAAATTTGTTACATTGTCATATTAGCACTATCACAAAACAAGTTTGTCTGGCTGTTATTCGAGGCGCCGAAGCACCGTCGAATAACGGGAAGAAACGAAAGGTATCAGATGATGACATTGCAAAATTCATGGATTCGTCATTGCCACAACTTATTCCGGAAAACCTACTGGGTGTTGACGTTCTCTTAAGAGCCAGAACGGCCATGGCGTCATCAACTGTGAACACCACAGAAAACAATCACGCGCAAAGTATTTCGACATTGAAAACCCGCTTTTCGTCGTCGCTATGGGATGAGTCCGAATGGTCCGATAAGAAACAAAAGCAAATCCTCAGTACACTAGGCTTGCGGAAAAATAGCCCCGTCATTGCTCCATTAAAGAGTCCTTACATTAAACGTCATCTAGGCGAGGCGGGGCGAAGGAGAAAGAAGACGAAATCGACCATGAATCATGGACATTTGGCCTTTTTCCTGGGAACGGAATTAAGTCAAATAATCTAATGTCTGTCATTCTGCGCCTTTAGCAAAATCAATTATAGTTGCAATGTCTCTGTCTAATGTTCAATACATTTCTGACCTTGGCGTTCACTTTGTGACTTGCAGCACATGCTGTACCTTACAACAGCATTTTTCATCTGCCTTTGCGTTGTCCTCTGTCCTACCCAAAAACTCATGAACCTTTCATGATACCAGCCATTTTGGGACAAAATTCCGTGATTTTCTCAATCATTAATAAAGCTAGACAGACAAATAGCAGCACCATTCCATTACGGTTCTCATTGTAAGTGTATGTTCTTGCCATTCAATTTTTGCATTCACAATCATTGATGCCTCAAGATAAAGGATTTAAAAGTTAGGCATACACTCCAATAGATGCTCACTTGCCTTTGACACCCCAAGCAACAATGAATTCAGTCCATTGAGAATGGAAGACATGCTCTGGCCTAATAGCTAGAAAAGTGACACCAGAAAGCAATGGCCACTATTTTCTCCAACTTCCCGAATGTTTAATGACATGCAATGGAAGGCGGACAACATGAACTACACCAAACAACAAAAAACTCACAGCAAAGAACAGGGTGTTGCACTTACTCTGTTCATATCTCCAATTGATAATACTTCTAGAGCAGTAAGCAATCAGCAGTTTTCAAATTGCAAGGGTTGAAAGTCCTGCCTCAATCATGAGACTCATAAAATACTTAATACTGATATTCATATAATGTACATCACCAAGTTATCAAGTCCTACGTTTTTGTCCTTTTCAGCATCATATGTTGGTTTGGGGATACAATGCTGATCCCCAAGGATCAAACAATGAAATTGCAACTAGGTAAGAGGGTTCCGAGAGACAAATAAGGATCTAATGAGTAGTTGGTAGGGTAGAGTCACTTCCCAGTCATGACGTACGTGCCCCACTGGTTGTCCAATGGGTCACGTGAGCACCTTTCGACCCCTTGCACTCGATAATAGGAGCAGAGAGGCTGAACTCGTCACAGAGAGGCATATCTCAATTTGAAGTTCTGATGCATAATCCATCTGTGACATAGTTTACAGTGTTTAAAAATTATACAATCTCTGTGATTGAGTACAATATAGTATAACACGACCACTCAATCAAGAATAAGTCAACCCTCCCCAGCAACCAGGCGTCTCATCAAACGGGTCATCGCAGACGCACATAGGCACATCTCTACAGTAATCGCATACACCCTTTCCCGAACAATTGGATGGACAGACCAAATGGGGACATAGTACGGCCAATCGTGGGCAGACGATAGAGTAGTCACCAAGATCGACCTCTTGTCCTTCGTAATCACATTGGTGTACTTTTCCATTTACAACAATATCAATTTTTGAATCGACGGCATTGCAAAATGATTGCAAGCACACGGAGGTGGGTGTGTTGGTTTCGAAGCATCGACTGTTAAGGGAGAATACCTCACCAGTCATGCTTGCGGAGTTCGACGAGTCAAAACAAGAGATAATCTTGTCTGTTCTCATGGGACACTGCGAATCAGCTTTGGAGTTGTCATGAATGACGTTGACTCCTCCTTTCGGCAACTTCTGAATTAATACCTCGCAGTCTGCCTTGTGGTTGTGAGTGTAATCACAACTTGACGGCTTACGATCGAATGCAATCTCCCCTTCAACAACATCACCACAAAAGAAGTCAGCGCTGTAATCAGGAACAGCGTAAGATTTGCTCACACATTCGCCTTCCACAAAGCCACAGCCAGCGCCACGGCCAAAAAGAGGAACAGTTGCTCTGGAAAAGTCCGCTTTGTACCATGACGAATCTTCAAACACAGCAAGTGATAAAGGACTCAATGAATAGGCCATATCAGCCGAGGAGCCTAACAATGCCATGTTTTCATCAAAGTGGTACCGGGGATCCAATGTTTCCCCGAAGCAAGATGAAGGCTCGCGGTCTAGTCGTGCTCCAGATAGGCTTTGACAGTCAAAGTGATTTCTGATGACTTGTTTCACGGTGGGTGATACTATTTCGAACGAAGGGTGATTGATGTCCTGTCTCCCGTGGTCGTCGCTCTCGATAGTGGACAATAGTAAATTTGGAACAAAAACTTCTCTAGTCTCTCCATCTACACAGGTGACCGTTTTCTTGGTTACGCCCCACGCTTTTCCCGTCTCAGGGTTTAAGAAATATTGGAACAAAGAGGTACTCAGTCCAAGAATTTTTCCTACTTGAATGGTGAGCGAAGCGCTGAGACGAAGGGTTTCCTCCTCTGAAACTTCCTCCCGTGAAGCCTTGATGTTGTCCAGACAAATCACCAAATTTCCAGTGAGTGGACGATAATGTTGGTCAAATGAGCATACACTCGCATAGGAAGTGACTCCGCTGGAGCATTGTGGTCCATCAAGAGTCACGTAAATGAGTGTGTCTGTATTTGGGACGCCGTCTTTCAAATGGTGCTCGGGAAATATTGCTTCACCACATCTGTCTCTATTCGAAGACCCAGGAACTGGAAAAATGTTACCCAATGATCGAACAACAGAGAGGGCACCTGCGTAGAGTTCAGAAACGTTCGGCAAGATGTCACCTGTTATGACTTCAATCTTTGAAACAGTGGCAGCCGTGATCGATGCTGCTACCTCTCCCTTGAGCGCCATGAGTTTACTTGGAAAGTCAAGCAAAGTCTCGGTGACAAATGTAATCCTCAGAGGCTCGTAACTATCGTGAGCGACGTTTCGTGCGACTTCGAACGGATGTTTATCACCATAATCCACAAAAGTTTTGTACAATCTTGACGATTCATTGGTCATGTCTGGAGTACTGAGAGCCGCTTCCCTTACTTCCGACCCTTTGCGACGTAAATCATACTTGGGAATGTTGATAGGGACGGATGACGTTATCCACGAATCCTGAAGGGGTGCTTGATCAACAAAGCCAGCGAGATTTTGGAGGAACGAACGATGAAGCTTTCGAGGTCGAGAAGTGGCCATTGCAGAGAATCCTCTTGACGCAGGATCGGGTGATGCCCCCACCCACATTTTTGACGCAGTGCGATGACGGGGAACAATGCTGGGAAGCCACGGTTCACACTGTTTGTTGGGTAAAGGGGGCAAGGGCCGAGAGTCTAATAATGAGAGCAACGGCTTGGTGGCAGCCAAGGCCTTATCGTCGGTATTGAGCGCTTTCAAACGTTCATCGGCATCCAAATCTGTTGCGTACAAAGAATCCAAGGTCTCAACTCCGAGATTTCTTCTACCTGTCGCTGGCTCTTCTATTGCATCGTCGTCCACTGACAAGGTCATACCATCGACGTTATCATCCGTAACACTCGTTGTCGTAGATTCGTGCTCTCTTGACTTAAACATATCCACATACCAGGGGTTATTCTCTGACACTGTCGGTGCTGAGGACGCAGTCGTGGGACTCTCAGTTGCATCAAACAACCCATCCATTGAAACAGTAGGGGACATCGTTGGAGCCTGGGTAGTTGCGCAAATTGGTTCACTTCCATCAATTAGCTCCGGCGGGTGACAACTGTAACGAAATTAAATGTGAGATATATTTAAAACGAGAAGAGCCGTGATCGGCACAGAACCCACATTTTTACTAAAGTACAATCCATCTCACCTCTCAAACAACGGTCGCCAAATACAACCTACGCCAGACTCATCGCAGTCAACTTCCGTTTCATACGCCATGCAATTACAATCTGGATCAGTACTGTTATCGATCAAAGTCATGCCAACGCGCTTTGCCAACTCATCCTCGGACATGCCATCAAGCTTTTCTTCCTTCGCAAAAATCTTAATGAAAGCAGGCCGAGCTCCATAAAGAGATCGATCTGTCATTTTGTACATGCCATCTTTCCCCTCCTTGATCAACCACGCAAAGTATGATGTACCCGTAGGACCAGGTGGACCAATGATTTTTTTGCGGAACATTAATCGACGCTGCTGATTCTTGTACATATCTTCTCCTTCCTCGCCGTTTTGCTCCTTCCATTCCTTGCAAAATGCATCTCGCATTTTCGTGTTGAAAAGCATGTCCATATCTTGGACTACCACCGCATGACCTGGATTGAATCGTTGAGCCAAGTTCACAGTCTCCTTACAATATGGATATTTGAAGCAGAAGGGGTACGTCGCAGGGGTGAACGGGATCACTGGTTTGAAAGTTCCAGGCGTAAACATCAAATCAACATGACGAGCGACATGATGATAGGAATTCGTGATCATGAACCACTCTGTCTTCACATCTGCTTCACAAAGATCCATGAAATCAGGAGCTCCGCGGTGCTGAGTTCGAACTGGGATGTCAGTCATTTCATCATAATCATCATGCGTTATGGCTGCTGGTGGCACCATGACAACGACTTCGGAGAAGGGGTGGTCCTTATTGTCCAGACTCTTAATTAGGTGGAGTGAACGATCAAAGAACCATTCAGAGACAACCAATGTGACCTCCGTCTTCGTCGGGTCCCATGGTGAGTAGAGCTTAGCTCCGTGAATGATATACTCTGGGCCCAAATGACGTGGGATCAAGTTCGTGGCGGCGTAGTTGTGAATGACTTTGGTGTATTTAAAGGGGTTCTCTCTCTCCCAGATTTCGGCCTATTCGTTAAAAATCGGAGGAAGAGACCAAGTAAGTTAATTGCAAGAATGATGGCTAGAAAACAAACAATGACTTGCTTAGACGCACCCATTTGGAGAACATTTCCGTATTGTTGGATAGTGTGATATTTTCTCCCTGCAAAATAGGTATCAGGGTAAAAAGTAAGAACAATCGCCTGATAAAATGAAGATATGAAACACGATGTGAGCGGCACCTCTACTCACTTCCTCATTAAGCATAATCTTTGGAGCTAGCAAAGGAACGATTCCCAGAGTGCCTATGTTTCGACATAGCGAAGGTAAGACGGTGAGGCTCAAGAAATAACAGATTTTGAATGAACACCGACAAAGACCAAGAAATTACCTTCGACCCACATCTGCGACATTCGGTAGTCATACGGAATAGAATTGTAAGGACAAGGCGCCTCTACCTCCAACTGACCCACAAGACGTTCCAGCAACGGATGAGAAGTGTTGTAAATGGCATTTCCATTCGTGTGATGAAGGAGAGAAATCGGAATCTTTTCGTAAAAATTGTCCCACTTGTCTCCATCGTATTGGCTGCGTGGGATACGACAAGGCACGTCAATGCAACGCATCAAAACAAACCAGTCGAACGAAAACATGCACACTTACGCTCCCAACACAGCAAAAGGTCGATTAACCTCAATCTCACTCAACAAAACATCCAACCAATAACTCTTAATAGGGACACTATCACCCTCCATCAAATAAAACCCATCATACTCCCCCCACTCTCCGCTCTGAATAATGCGAAACGCAGCCTCATACTGCCTATTCGGCCCATTCACCCAATTATACAAATCCTCTTGCGCCGACGGAATATAGAGATCCAATTCTTGCGGAATGTTGGCTTCAATGGCATAAATATTTTCGAAGCAGCGAGACCATCCGCCGGGCTCGAAGAACTGGTTGATAATGGCGTCAACGGCCTTGATGGCCACATTGTTCTCCGAAAAGGTTTGCGAGTAAAAGAGAAAGACGTCGGCCTTGGCCGTTTTCATAGCCGAGCTTCCCACCTTATCGAACAAATGTCTCTCCTCCATGGATGCATAAGGATTGGGACGCGACGACGAGTTGGTGACGGGATGAAATTCTCCGTCGGATCCCATGACATACTCCGTCATACTCGGCGTGTAGTCCTCGTCGTCCTCGTCATCGTCGCCAATGTCATCTCTCGCAGCCTTGCAGGGCGGTAAGGAATTCCAACAAGTGAATGTGGTGGGTAGGGCTTCGGCATCGAATTCGCAAAAGGGTCGGACGATGGCTAGGCGTGTTTTAGTTTCGGTCGTTTCTTTATCGGCGTCTCCTTGGGCATCGCGCAACAGAGCCTTATTGACTTGAATTTCCTCCGTTCTTCCCGGAGTGAAACGGTGTAGGACGATCAAAGGAAAAAGTGGAGAATTGAGCACTACCATCAGTATACAAAGTTACCATACGCCTGCCATTCAGGACGACAAAACAAAACCAGCACAAACTCACGCAAGCAATGCCTTGGTGTTATTCGTACTGGTATAATAGGAACTGCTCACATACGGATGCTCATAGACAAAATCGGGCCTGACGATGGATGTCGCATCTCTCGTTGACATGCCGGGCACCAAGGACGATGCGGTATACGTCAACGAATCCACGAGTAACTTTGGCAACGTGGATAGTTTGGGCATGCCCATGAGGCTGCCGCTGCCGCTGCGTGAATACTGCCCCATTAACAACGGGAGACAGAGCGCCGTCAAGAGGGCGAGTGAGGCTCCAAAGACCGAACGAGGTCGCATCTTCTTCCAGAGGAGCGATGTCCAATCGCCGGGAGAAGCGTCGTCATCCTCGTCGCTGAGGAAATCTTCGCCTTCGGAACTGTACTGGAGGACCCTCTGATGCAAAGGCGGCAACAACGACGGCGATTGCAACCGTTTTCTATCGCTATCGGAACTTTCGTATTCCGAGGAGGAATTGTACCGATCGCTCTCTTCGGAACTGGCATTATTGTACCCCCCTCCGAAGAAGCCGCCGTAGGTGCGACGGGACGGAGGAGGAGCGTCGGATTCGCCCTCGCTGGAACTGAGAGCGGCACGGCGAGAGGGACGGATGGAGGCTATGGTGTTTCGTGCCCATGCCTCGTCAGAGGAGGAGGCGCTGTAGGGCGTGTAGGGGTTGTGGAGGTGGCGGTGGGCCATGGTGCCTCTTGGTTGTTGCGGGGAGGTTGTGGTGGGGGAGAGTTCGATGGATAGCAAAATATGCAGCGTGGCCCTCATGAGCATGAAGCGTAAGGGCGTGAGTGAAAGATGATGGTCTCCGATGACTTCTACTACGACTATTACGACTAGACGGAGCTGAATACGACTAACACCTTGAAAGATTCCCCGAAAATAAGTACCATACCATACTTTTAGTGCTTTCAGGACAAGAAGTGTAAAGTGAGGAACGGAGTGATTTTTTCTCTCCCGTATTTCTTTCTCCCCACATCGTGTATGGTACATACTTCTTAACAGAACGCCTTCGGTATCCAGTCACATGCCAAAAATTGGTCATTTCACAAACTTGAAGGGAAACTCATTTTGATACAACGACTCCTACTCCGACATGGTAAAATGATCCGGGTTTTATTGGTAACTGACATTTCGTTAGTCGTACAGCACGTCTGCAACAAAGAGATCAAGAAGGAAATGGATTTTCGAACTTTATGGAAAGGAGGAAAGATACCAACTTGTTCATGTCAATGTCATTTTATGTATCCTTTAGCGGTCTGTAAGCCATGCAATCCATTGAATTCACAATGGCGAATTCAAGGGGGGTCATTTATACATGAAAAAGTAGTGCTATGCAAAATCTGAAATTACGGGAGGATCCAGGCCTTGGTAGGCATCCACATTATTTATACATCTTTAAAACTCGCCAAAACCCTCTCACGTAAAAGTCTTTCTGCAGTCCGTCCCGACCTTTTCTTCGCCCCGTCCCCTCCCTGTCCCAATCCGTCCCCGCCCCATCCCCGCCTTTATCCCTATTTTGGCCGATAAAGTATGATATGTACAGTACGATACAATATGGTACATACCTATCACCTGTGCGCAATCTTTCATGTGCGACTCGGGCAAAGTTTAGTTGTATGTTATTGTATTGTACATACTGTACACTATCCCTACTTTTATCAATGGGCTTCAGTCTTACACATTGATAAGCAAAAACAATCAAATATATATATTTTAACGAACAAAAAGTACTTTTCCGACTCGTCCCCGCCCCGTCCCTGTCCCGTCCCCGCAATGTATGCCCGATGACTCGCGCACTCGTGCGCAATCTTGCCACGTCACTTCTCACTCGCCAAAAAGGTTGACACACCCCACTGACCCGGATCCTCTCTAGATGAACTGGAAATTTCACGGAGTTCCAAAAATACAGTCAAGTTAGTAGTTGCTTAAGTAGATTCTACGACAGCAATGTAAAGTGACGGAACGGAGTGATTTCTCACTTATTATTTACGTCATACTTTCGTCTACTTGACTTCTTCTGAGAAGGCCCGCCTTCAAAGTGTAGACGTATCCTGTCACATGCCGCATTTGTGGTCATACCACAAACTTGAAGGGAAACCCCTTTTGACAGAAGGACTCCTACTACGATATGGTAGTCTTAGTAGTATCCCGGTTTTAAAACTGACATTGTTGGTTGTAGAGTGCGTGCAACTAAGATAACAGGAAGTAAATGTATTTTCGAACTTTATGGAAAGGAGGAAAGATACCAACTTGTATACACCTATGTGATTCCCGTACGTTCTACAACTGAAATAATGGCTATTATAGCCTTTTTTTAAGCAATCCAAAACCCGAATATTCCCCGTTTGGGGGTCTTCGGAAAACCCGTTAATATGAACAGAACCGACCATTGGTCTGCGGATACAACCTCTGCAACATTCGAACAACATCGACCATGGCGCTCTCTTCCGCTTTTGCGCGTTCGCGTACCCTCATGGCACGTCACGACGTGTCACCACACCTGGTCAAGTGGTGGAAGGGAGTCAGGCCCGATGAGGGACAGGTAAGATGATGATGTTTGGTGACACGCAATTTGTGGTGGTTGCTGTCTGGCCATTGGCGATGAGAAGTCGACAAAACGCACTGAAATTTAATGTGTGGCGGCGGCTGTGGGGCCATTGGCGTAGAGTCGGGGGCAATTTGACAGTGTTCTAAATGATGCCAACGGGGATATCAGCCTTTGGGTGATCATCGGACCGGCTGCTGTAGATCGTTCGTTGTCCCTCGGCGCTTGCAAAGTTTGTGCATCTGGAGTGACTGGTTATCGCATCTCTGAATCACGATGACTTCATTTTTTGCTATATTATTTTATCTCTCATTTTTTCCTTCATTCAGATCACACGCCATCTTTCACCTTTTGAGCAACAAATTATTCTACCCTGGTTGAAGACGTGGCCCAAGAGGGTAAGTTGCTAAGAGTGGGGTAATGTAAAATCATTCTCTTGTCGTTTTTGTCGTGCTAATAAAACGTGCATGTCCCATGTTCAGGCGTACGACAAATTTGCGGACTCGGGTCCCTACCTGGTTACAACTTTTGTCCTCGTTTATGGAATTGCTGCAGCATCGGACGCCGCCGACGCCGCTCAAGATCGTTCTTACAGGTATTAAATTCAGCGAGATACGGTTGAGGAAGATTCAAGTTACGGTTTTATGAGCGGTTGGTATGATTTGGCAGCAATGTGTATCAGATTCGCGAATTGATCTAAAATAAGGTTGAGATTGATCGATAGTCATAAATTTTCTTTCTTGAACACGAAGCAAGCATTTCTTATGACATCCAAAGGACTGAGGGACTGCCTTACTACAACATACAAATAGTGAGCAATGTCGTACAGGTCCCGCCACCCCAAGACCTTGGAGTGATTTCTGCCAACAGAAATGTCATCAAGTTGGTTCATCCCATATAGAAATACATTCTACCACTTTTTCTTCTTGCGTTTGTCTAGCAAAATTAGTCACCCGATAGAGTGTTCAGGGAATTCTTCACTGCTTGGCAGTAGTGTGTGCACGAATGATGCCATCTCCTCACAAAAAGTTGGATGCCCAATTTGCCACAAACAGCTCAGCCGCTTTTGTTGGACTGATATCACAGATTTACTCTTTACAAATGTGTTTGGGAACAATAATGTTTCTGAAGTCATTCATCATCATTAGGGGTAGAGCATGAGCGGCACGGTTTCAAGTTTTTAAAGAAAGGAGGAATTGATGAGACCAGTGTCTAGTTGTACTTTAATGAGAGATAGAATAATTTCAAGTAAGGGCTCATTGCATTCTTTGTCTACCGTTAGTAGATATTGGAAGTAAGATACTATGATAACAAAGGGGAAAAGTCAGAGATCATTAGTCCTCGTTCTATTTGGAGTAAAATGACCAGGATTAGACAAGATACATGGTTTACTGCAGAGGTGACAGTGCGTGTGATGGCAGATTGCAAGGTCCAATGAGACTGGTGGTTCCTTAGATTACAGAGGCAGTTTCTCCATCTTCAAACACTGGGAGTAGCAATGAACATATTAGCAGCAAACAACATTACTGGTACTGGTCAAATCAAGAAGTGAGATCATGTTGGCAATGCAGTGATTACAGTTCTATTGCTGACTCTGCAGTGTAGTAATGGTGGCGGGCAATGACACAGCAGGCCTTGGTAGGTGAGTCTGGCTTACAGTGCACTGAAGAAATGATCCTACCAAGTAGATTGTGGCTCGTTACATCTCTAGACTACTACTACATGTAGTAAAGCCTGGAAGATGACTGGGTATCAGTTATCACCATTCCTCGTATTATCAAAGCTTAGATGATTTCTGCCCACAATATCTCATTTACCATGAATAGATCCCATGCCTCGACACCCCTGGTGGCAAGGTGGGAACAATGCATGTTATCCTTTGTATTAATATGGATCAGCATTTGTACAAGAGAAATTCATCAACAACATTACAAGGTGACCCCTTCTGTATGACTTGCATGATTGAGTCAGTCAGTAGCATCTGGGTTCCAAATTCTCATCAAAAAGGGAAGCAGCTGATGGTCATGGGTATGTTTCTATCACGGGGGTTAACCCCTTACCTTTAAAAATGCTTCTCATTGGTATGGTATACGAGATCAGCATCTGTTTGGAGATGAGGTCAACTCAGCATCACTTTTTGGAAGCAAATACCCCTTCACTGACAATCTGGCTACACAGTTTCTGAAAGGAAAAGTTGAATGCATGCAAATTCTTCATTGTGAGCAACTTTTGTTCCATCATCTCGCAAGCCACATGCAAAAGAAATTGGATGCTATGAGTGACGGCAACCATGTTGGAACTTGATGAGGTACAGAAGGCTCATGACAAGTGGGATAAGAACCCAGGGACTTTAAGTGGAGAGCTGAGTTTATGCGCACCTTCAGATAAAGAGACATTTATTCCATCTGCCTTCAGCTGTGGTGTCAACCTATTTAATATTAATAAGTTATGTGCAGTAGTCAAATTTATACTATATCAATGCAAAGGCAATTCATGACAGTCATTATTTCTTTGTTCAGCTCATAGGAATACTGTTGAAAAGTGGAGACAAGATTCCAGTATTCTTCACAATCTGAAGAAAGATGTCCCTTCTCTCTGGAGACACATATGCACATCTGCATTAGAAGAGCATGCGCTGATGATGATGATGCCAATGAGATGTAGCAAATAATAAACTGACAGACAGACTGTGACCATGAGAGGGGGATCAACAATGTAGTTAGACCAAATGGACTGTCACTAAGATCCAAATGATCCAAGTTAAGAGCTTTTAGGGATGCAAATACGAGATAATCAAGGGAAGAAAAGATAGGTCAAGAGTACCGCAAAAGTCTAGGAAGCACCTTTCAATTAGGCAAAGTGAGTTGCACCATAATCTGGGAGGATCTATAACACCTGAACAACATTGACTGGGCTATGGTAATTCTGGATAGAGCTACTTTCCCCCTAATTGTGACATTTCCACCATTCAACTGTTGAAAGAGATGGTGCAGTGCTGCCAACAGTTCATCAAAGCGGTGGAATAACCAGACAATTCAATCACAATGGTTCATGAGACTTTTTATATATGAAAGAGATGACATCTTCATCATTTTTAGGAGCCACGTCAAGCACCACAAGGTGGCTGCCTTGCTAAGCTCTGTTTTAGCAGCATCAATAAGTTGGACAAACCACTCATGTATTGGCAAAAGTGAGTGCCAGTTGTCCTCCAAATAAACTAGGTCATACATGTATTGGAAAGATTTATGCCATCTATCTGTTTGAAGCTGTTCTTGCCTGATTTCTGAAATTAGTCATCTACGTGTGCATGATGAGTAGAACTACAAGGATGCAGGACCAAAATACATGATTCAAGTGGAGCAGATTGCAACCAAAGGATGTGATGTCATTAATGACTACATACAAAAGCAGCTATTCTATGATGCTATGAACATACTTCACACTGATGTGTGCCTTAAAACTGCAGATGCAGCAAATTGCTATAATACAATGAACCATAACCATAACCTCAAGCAATGGTCATCCCATGAAAAGAAATCATAGCATAGTTATGATCTAAGTTTCAAATTACTGTTTTGACTTTACTGTCCAAGGCACAGTAATCTACAGTTACAGTAATTTGACATAGTAAGTCATAGTAAATGACTCAAAATTACTGAGATCACGTATAGGTCCATACAATTTGTGTAATCTATTACTGCGGGAATCGATACTACAGTAATTACTGTTGATATAGTAATTTTCAGTAATTTTCAGTAATTTTGTGTAGCAACTCATATTACCTAATAAAATCATTAATTACAGTCTTAATAATATTCTTTCTTCATCGTTGTCAGAGCCATTAAAAAGATTTGCTATAGTCATAACAACTTTCATTCAATCATTCCTCTTCATCTTCATCAGAGCTGTTTTCATCCCTCCCATCATTTGCCTGCTGCTTCCCTCCACCATCTTCCTCATCCCTTTGTGTTACAATCTTAACATTCGGATCTGGATTCTTGCTGTAATAGTCACTAATCATCTAATAGAAATCCCAATACCTCTCAAACATATCAGCCAACAGCTCTGACTGACATTCCAGCTTCAACTGGGGATCAAACTGCGCATAAGTACCCAACACCGTGTAAAAGTATCCCTTTCCATTCCTAACTTTCTGAGTCCTTGTCTTCTTGTCTACCTTCTTTACACACTTGGTCAAAATAGCACAATCAATCTCTTGAAACATCCCTACTCTATTATAATCTGCATCATATAACATCAAACCTCCATACTTAGCAGACACCCTTGCTGCATGAACATCACCTTCCTTCTGACCAAACTGAACATCCTCCCAATCTTCAAGGTAACAATGGAAAACTCTCGTAGGCTCCACCCTGAACAATAATGACCCAACTTGCAGAATTCAAAATCCTCATCCGTCCACAATACTCCAGCCCATTGGGCATGTTTCTGATGTGACTCAGTCTTCTGCCTTGCAAAGGCAGCACTAATCACTGACTGCTTCTTGGCCTTCTCAGAACCAAGCTTAGCCAGCGTACCAGTTATCTGTGCCTTCATTGACTTCCAATGCCTTTCAGCCTGCCCACATCCTAAAGCTTCAGAAGTGCTCTTGCAAGCCACAGGACCTAGTATCTCAGTACAAGGACAAGAGTACCTCTTGTGCCACTCATATGCAACAGTGTCTGCAGCAATATTCCAAATGTTCTCTCGTGCAAAGTAATTACGACGCTTCACGAAGACCTCCCTCTCCAACCAGAACTTATCTACCATCCTTGCAAGTCCGCTGGGCGATCTTCTATCCTTGAACATTTCTGTGGTAGAAGCACCCTCTCAATGAAATGCTCTACTGCTATGACATTCTTGGGATCCCTGTTTGCAATATCTTCAGAATGAGCAATTATCATTGGGTGAGGTGAGCACAAATATGCCACACGGGAAACATTAGTGACAACCCTTGGTCGGCAATGCTGCCAGATAGTCATGGCATGCCTCACACTAATCTCAGCCTCATCAATCAGCTCAGATAGTTCTGATGTGAGTGATACGTCATCTTCAAGTTCACCCTGTAGTTCTTGCTCATTATCATAATCATCATTATCTGACAGGTCCTCCAAGAACTCCTCTTCATCATCTTGTTCTCTGACAACCTCACTCATAGAAACCCTAGAACATGCAGAATCCAGTGTATACTTAGATGAGGTAGAATGCAGTCAAGCAGAATAAAAGAAGCAAACCACTCATGCCTCAGCCACTCTTTATCAGCTTTAGACAACTTCATTTTGGACAGTTCCATGTTAGGCATAGTAGAATCATGGAAATGATTCAAGACATTCACCATCTGTGGCTCTAGCAATCTGTCTGCCTGACAAACATAATAGTACAACTTGTCCATCCCTCAATCATTGTATCAGCTATTTGCAAAATCCTATAGATTGGATAGCAAGCCTGAATGAGGGCAAACAGTGTTTTCCAGAACTGATTATTACTCAAGACATCAACAATGAAAAGGAACTTCTTATATTCAACAAAAACATGATCTCTAGTGCAGGCTTGAAGAGCAGCCTTAAGACAAAGGACCCTCATAGACTGCAGAACTTCTCCCGCCATTCGGCACTCTGAAGGACAAAGTAGGTTGACCTCCCTTCCATTGTTGAACAACTTGGCATACTTCCTCAACAATGCACGAGGACCATGCCTAGTGTAACCAAAGACATCTCTCAGCTATGAGTTGTTAGTTGAATGAAGTTCAAAGAAGAGTTAAAGTACATGAACCAGGCCTACTCACCTATTTGCAGAACTTAGTGACCTCACTAAAGCAAGGCAACATGATAAACTTCTCTACAATCAATTGAAATTACATGCTCAGCACAGTGTTCCACTGTGGCACTTGGACAATGTTGTCTCATTATTTCTCCTGCCTTCTGGACAGTAGAAGCACCATCAAACATGATGGTGATGATAGATTGCTTGGCCGGGTATTCTATCTTGACAATCACTTTGAGTGTCTTGGTGGCAATGTATTTAGCATACTTCTTACTGCCTTCAGACATATGGTTGGAGCAATCTATAACATCAAGAAAACATGCTGGATTTCCAGGGGAACAGGCTAAAGTGTTGACGAGAGGTGTGGTTTTAACAGTGGCTCCATTGCAATGCGAAATTCCATACAATTTGACATCATCCAACAACTTAGCTACCTCTTCCTCATGGTAACTATTGTACCTTGCACTGAGCAACGAACCGCCTACCTCATGCCATGAAGGGGGGAGTAATCACTGTCAGCATTCTGCACAAGCCTGGTGTACCTCTTGAATAGGAGGCATTCTCCTATGTTGAATGGGAGTGAATTTGCTAAGCACCAGTGAGCCAATGCTATGTTGGCTTCTCGGATTGATTAGGGTGACTGCGATCTGTGCAGGTAGAATAAGTAAAACGGTTAGTGATGGTGGTCTGGAATGATGCCTTACTCTTCTTGGATACTGTCGAGTGAGCAAAGGAAGCAGTAGTTAAATTGTTGGTGAAAGGTGAATCCTCTGTCAAATCAACAGCAACCGGAAGAGACCGCTTTCCCCCCTGTATGCCTCGTGATGCATAACAAGTACCAATGTTTGAATCAGTCTTGTCGAGGCTGGTGTTTAGCTTGTTTATACGATGTTGCTTGTCATTGGTCTTGTTAAACTTGCGACGATGAAGGTCAAAGTATGCCGATCCAATCTTTCCAGAACATGCCTTGATGTCTTTGTCATTACCTGTGACATGTCCAAGGGCCTTAGGGGCATTGTACTCATACCACTCGCCGTTGCAGTGGCAACAGCACCACCTTGTTCTTCCATTTCATCATGGAATTTCAGGATCATATCTGAGTCCCAGATGGATGTAAGTTCCAATGGCTCCAATGGGGGCAAGGGTGGGGTCGGCATTTGTTGAGCTGCAAAAATTTCATCAATGGGCCTTGGGGTTAGATCTCCATCATTTTCATTTTCATTAATCACAGGACTGTTAATAGCAAAAGTCATTTTAAGTCTCCATTGGGTGTGATAAAAAGCAATTCAATTGTGAGAACGAATTGTAAAGCTAAGATTGGTATGTCTGTAATATTTGTACTCACAAGAATTCATTTATATTGTGGGGAGAAAGCAGGGACAAAGTCAAATTTGGGGTAGCAGGCCTGTTGGGGGAGTAAACACAGCACCAAGGTCAGTCATCAATGAAAATGTTACAAGGTTACTACAAAAATGGCAGGGCCTTGGTCAATGTTAGGACTCACCCAACATCACTGCTATGAAAGTGGTTCTATTTTGAAGGTTCTAACAGGTGACAAAGTCAAATTGGGTGTAGCAGTACTATGGGGGTAGGAAACACAGCACCAAAGTAAGTCATCAACTAAAATTTTACGAGGTAAGTACAAAAATGTCAGGGCCTTGGTCAATGGTGGATGTCACCCAACACCACTGCTATGAAAGTGGTGCTATTTTGAAGGTTCTAAAAGGCTGCAAAAGTGAATTTGGGGTAGAAGGTCTGTGGGGAACGAAACACAGCACCAAGGTAAGTCATCAATTATAATGTTACAAGAATTAAAATTTTAAGAGGTTAGATAAAAGTGGCAGGACCTTGGTCAATTTACAGACTCGCCTAAGACCACCGGTATGAAAGTTGTGCTATTTGAAGGCTGTAAATGGTTGAAAAGTCGAATTTGTGGTAGCAGGTCTGTTGGAACTCTGCCCAATGGGTACATACGAGCATCCCCTTTACCGTGGATCCCTAGTACCAAATGCAAAGCTCCACTAGACAGACAGCTTCCGGGACTGCTTCACAGCCAACAATCCATTGCTGCACCCATCTGTGTAAGAGCAGCATCTATGGCTTAATAATGTAGCCATAAATTACTAACAACATCTGTATTAGCAATTGCATTGTTGCCTATTCAACAGTTGTTAGTAATTTTCTTTCAACACGTGAAACACCACGTAAAACACCATACCCCCAACAGCGCGCGCGTACGAAAAAATGGCCCCCTCCGTAATCACGTTTGAGGAAGCAAAAGAAATCATCGGCACACTTCAGTCGTTGGCCCCTCGCCCAAATGCAAGCAACATCCGTACTCTTTCGGAACACCTCGAGCAAAGACTACAGACGATCCCATCACAACAGTCGCCCGACTTTGGCTACTTAGGCCTCGTCCAACCAGCTGCCATCTATGCCCTACGCACGAACGAGCCATGGAACAATTGGCCGGATCCAGGCCCACATCCACAGGCAGCAAACACCACCGCCCAACAAAACAATCTCCGCACGCTCTAAGAAGCCAACAAAGCCGTCTACGACTCCCAACAAAACGTCAGACGCGCCGTCAACGAGGCCCTCAATGTCGCCGTCCCCAACGCCTTCCGGAAGCCGGCAGGCAATCAAATCGGAACCAAGGTGTACACAGTCTGAGACAACCCACGCGAGATCCTCGACAACCTCCAAGAGAAATACGGCGCCTGCACCCCCAACGAAAAGACTGCCAACAATCAACGTTTCGACCAACCGTGGGATCCCAACGAACCCATTGAGGCCCTCTTCGACCGCCTCGAAGAATGCTACATCTTCGCCATCATGGCAAAGCCTCCGTTCACACTGGAGCAAGTCATCGACAAGGCCATCATCGCAATTCAACGAACAGGCCTCTACGAAACCGCCCTATTAGAATGGCAGGGGTTCGATGAAGCCAACAAAACGTGGGAGCAGCTGAAGCACCACCTTGAAGAAGCGTACAAGATTCGTCTTGCTTCCAGAAAAGGTACAGCAGCCATGCACGGATACGTGTACAACGCCGAGGCGCAAGACAACGACTCCATCAGCACCATCCACAAAAGCCTTCAGTCCATCCACATCGCAAACAACGCCAACTTCCAGAGTATTCAAGACCACATCCAGGCCGCATGTACCGAGACAGCCACCCTACGAGCTGAACTGCAGGCGGCCCAACAAACCTTGGCCAACCTAGCGCACACAACACCACCAGCCATGCCACCCAGTACCTACATCCCACCAGTACCTCCTGCAACAATCATCCAGCCAGTACCACCTGCAGCCTATAACAACCTCCCATCGTATGCTTCCGCCCCTATGCAGTATCCACCCCAACAGCAGTTGCCGGGTTACATGCAGCAAAATTACAACCGTGGCCGTGGACGCAGGACCAACAATTGTCATGGCAATCGTCGTGGGTACACTCAACAATACACACAACCGTTTGGTGCCATGATACCACCCGTACCAACCGTGGGAGGATACATCATGCCGCCAAGCATGCCAACCGCCGGTGCCATAAAAAAAAACCCATACTCCAACACTACAAAATTCTTTAACAATTGGAACATGTGCTATAGCTGTGGTTGGGACGTGCCTCAGTGGCATAATAGTCACACTTGCGCAGACCGTGTGCCAGGTCACCAGGAAGGTTGCACCCGCGCAAACGCACAAGCCTACATGACCGCAGGACATCGAGTTTGTCGCAAGGTGATGCAAAAACCTCGTTACCGCAGAATCCGGGACCAAATCAGGCTTCACAGGGAGGGGTGGCTATAGATGTACTTAGCAATAATGAGTTAACTGACAATTATCTACATCCATATGAGTACTCCCCGTCGAACCCCACCCATACACAAACTAAAACATTGGAAAACTATTACAATATTTTATTGAGCACCCCGGACCAGGAAGAAGAGGATGATGATGAACAGACCATCGTCACGTCCAACAAAGCACCCCTACACCAATGTGATGGTGCCACCACCACCACAGCAGAGCTAAGGACTTAAGGGAAAGTTGCATAAAAAATAAAAACAGACGAACTTGATACTTTTTAGAACCATCGTACAATATTTAAAAGTAATATGTTGTGGAGAACTATTTCCACTTACTACGAGAACATCAACTCCGAAGGTTGTTGGTCGAAAGGCCTAATCAATTATTGTAATTTAGCGAAGGGGCCGACCGACTGTTCAAACGTACTTTTTCATTAGGACGAGCTTATGTACCGATGGGAAGAAAAGTACATTTTCAAAGATTAGTACATTTAGGTACCAATCTTTGGAAATGTACCGATTTCTGAAAATGTACCGATACATGTCGAAGGTACATTTTGAAAGATCGGTACCTTCTACATTAGGAACTAATACGATTTCTACGAGAAAAATGTAATCGGTACATTTTCAAAGATCGGTACTTTTTAGTACCGATCTTTGAAAATGTACCGATCTTGCAAAATGTACTTTTCGATTAATCAGTACATTTTGAAAGATCGGTACATTTTGGTACCAATCTTAGAAAGGGGCTTAAGAATTATTTCTTCCTGCATCTTGTCCATGTCGTGTCAACTAATAAAAAACAAATACACGCGATAAACTGCTCTCTAGAGAGATATACAATGCCGCTGGGTCGGAGTCCTAAATTCTTGTAGATTGTACTTAAAAATCCTCCAATGCCATCTGTGTTATTCTTGTATGAGTCACAGTATTGGTACTAACCTACATTCTTTCCCTTACGTCCTAACAGAGGATGATCTCTCTTCTGATGAAGACTCAATGGTCCCAACAAACAGACCTACCGAATTTGCCATCATGGATTCAGGAGCAACAGCACATTTCCTTGTGAAAGGAGCTGCAGTAAAGAATAAGCAGCCCACGGGCAACCCACTGAAAATCAAGTTACCAAATGGGACTGCTATCCAATCAACACATACGTGTAATCTGGATATCCCGTGGCTCCCAAACAGCATAACAGAAGCCCACATCGGACCAGGCCTGTCACACTCATCACTGGTGGCAACCAGAAAATTTTGTGATGCAGGTTGCCAAATCATCTTTAATGCTGACGAGTGCCGGGTGAGCTACAAGGGAAACATAGTGCTATCAGGGAACAGAGACCCTTCTTCTGGGTTATGGAGAGTACCTATTAACCCAACCAAGACAGTGAATAACCTAACCCAGCTTGACCTCTCTCCCACTCATTCACAGGAGCAATATGCAGCGAACCTGTATACACTCCCATTCAAACAACAACAAGTAAAGTACGTCCACCAAGCATTCTTTAGCCCACCCACCCACACACTACTCAAGGCCATCAACAATGGACAGTTAGAAGGCGTTCCCTACATGAAATCAGACTTGATACGAAAATACCTCGCTCCCAGTCCGGCAACATCTAAAGGTAGAATGAAAGGGCTACACATGGGAATACGCAGTACTCGCCCAAGAGGCAGCAAACAGCCTGAACCAGTTCACCCGTTACAGGAACCATCCCCAACAACCACATCCACTGTGAATGTCATCCCATTTGACACTATCGACGACAGTGTATGCAATGTGTTCTGCTATGCTGCACTGGCCGACAAACAAGCCGGCACCATGTACACTGATGCCACTGGTGCACTTCCAGCCATCAGTTTAGAAGGGCACCAATATTATTTTGTTGCATATGCTTATGATCCCAATTACATCTTTGCCAAACCACTCTCAAATTTAAAAGATGAAACTATCCTCACAGCATTTGGTGAAGTCGTCCAACAACTCAAAGACAAAGGATTCAAGCCAGCCTTCAACGTCACGGATAATCAGGCAGCTACACCAATCAAAAATTATCTCAGTAGAGAGGGAGCAACATGGCAGTTCGTCGAACCAAACAACCACCGTGTGAATGCAGCAGAAAGAGCCATTCAGACATACAAGAACCACTTCATCAGTGGCCTGTGTACCACTGACTCAGAATGGCCATTACAGTTGTGGGACAACCTCACAGAGCAAGCGCTCATTACATTAAACTTGTTACGCACCTCCAGAGTAGACCCCACCAAGTCAGCATACCACCAACTGCATGGCCACAAATACGATTGGAATGCACATCCGCTTGCGCCGCCTGGCACCAAAGCGATTGTATATGAATCCCCCCAAGGCAGAGCATCATGGGGCTCCCGAGGCCTGGATGCATGGTACTGTGGACCTTCCTTCGACCACTATCAAAATTGCAAGTTTTATGTTCCCTCAACCAAAAGTTACCGAACCTCTGGATCTTATGACCTCTTTCCACAGCACTGCATCCTCCCAGCATTCACTCCTGTACAACACACACAGGAAGTCGACAATGAACTTTTTGAGTCCATCCAAAAACTCAAGGTACCAGCCAAACGCAAATTCCTCAAAAGAATTGCCAAAGCTCTAGACATCCTCGCAACCACACCCCACCCTACCTCACCGTCAACAGAGGGTGAGCCCAATTCAGAGGGTGGGACCGATGATATAGTCTTTCAGAGGGAGAATGAAGCCCCTAAGGTCACAACAAGCAATAATCCTACTGCTCCAGCTTTGATCAAAAGTACCCAGCGAATACACCAGCGTCACACCCGCACCAACACCCCTGGTCAACTCCCTGCAATCATCAACCCTGCTAATGATATGCCGACCACCAGACGATCACCACGGCTGGCCACCATTGACGAATCACCGATAATCACAACACAGGGACCATCGTCATCACGCATACCACTACATTCTCCCAACATAATAGCATGTCAAGCACTTAACCATCTCACTCAACAGATCTACACGGATCCAAACTAACTCTGGGTGCCGAATACTTTCCTATCATCCAGCCCCCCAAATACTTCCGAATCCTGCTACAACGTAGACATCGAACACTTCTGCAATGGCGTCCAGCACCCAGTCACAGGAGAGCTTAGTTTCACATGTCCTGGACATGTCCTGGACGTGTCCTTGGACGTGTCCTATGTCCTTAATTTCTCCAGGACGCCGGTTTTTTGTGGACGCAAGGACATATGTCAGTGTTGAGTCCCATGTCCGCCCCATGTCCTCAGAAGTTTTGACTCACATACATTACATAACAGTATCAAGGCACATGAGACTGGATGATTAGAACTGTACAGGGCACACTCTTTATGTCCAAATGTTTCGTGTCGGACAGACGGCCCTTTTTTTCATACCTGGAATCGAGATATCGTCTATGTTAATTTTTATCACTACGGGTTTTTTCTCACAACACCACAACGTGCTACGTTACGTCGATCTACACAACAACAACGGGATTCGAACGGGTAAAAATGTAGAAGTACGGGCCAAAAACATTTTTTTATCGACGTATGTAAAGGAAGTAACTCTGATCACGTCTGTTTTGGCAACGGTGAAATGACAAACTGTCGCGATCGCTGACAAATGAATGCCACAGAACGTCAGCACAGACGATCTGGATTTCGCACATGTCCATGACTGCGATTTGTGATTTTCGGCGATTTTGGCCGTTTTTTCGTCCGTCAATAAGTTCCCGCCTAAACTGCCCTGTACACTTCTAATCATCCAGTCTTACATGTCAAGGTATCTTAAGTATTTTTGTACTGCAATCCTTATGGATTGCACTTAAATGAATGTAATGTACATGCAACAACCAACACTCTTGATATATTCACCTGAAAGTATCAAAAAGGACCCTATAAATGAAGTAAACACTTCATGTCCTCTCACGTCCTGTCATGTCCTCTGTGTCTAAAATTGAATGTCCTGTGTCCTCGTTTGAAAACACTAAAAACACGAGATGTCCAGGACATGTCCTGGACGTGTCCAGGACATGTCCAGGACATGTCCTGCAAGGTGTCTTTTTCAACAATTTTTGGACGCGGACGCAGCAGACATGTGAAACTAAGCAGGAGAGACAGTCACCAAATACAAGAAGCTGATCAACATTCCCCAAATGCGAGAGATTTGGACAACAGCGTTCGGGAGAGAATTCGGTAACCTTGCCCAAGGGGATAACAAAACTGGTGAGACAGGTACAAACTCTATCTTTGTAATGGCTCATGATGACATTGCCAACATACCTAAAGGCAGGACAGTCACATATGGACGCATCGTGATCAATTTCCGACCACAAAAAGCCGACCCCAACCGTGTCCGCATCACAGCCGGCGGAAACCTGATAAAAGACTACCCAGGAGAGCTCACCACTAGAACAGCTGATCTCACCACTTCCAAGATATTGTGGAACAGTGTCTTGAGCACAGAGGGAGCAAGATTCATGGGACGCGACATCAAAAGTTTCTACCTCACAGCCACATTGGACCGGTACGAGTATATGAGAATGCCAATTGATGTTTTCCCTGAACACATCATTCAACAGTACAATTTACGCAGCCATGTAAAAAATGGATTTATCTATTTGGAAATACGCAAATGTGTGTATGGTTTACCCATGGCAGGGGCCCTTGCCAACAAGTTATTACGCATAGCGACTTGCCCGCATGGCTATTATGAAGTTGCTCATACTCCTGGCCTTTGGCGCCATATCACTCGCCCAATCGCCTTCACACTAGTGGTTGATGATTTCGGTGTGAAATATGAAGGCCAAGAGCACGCTCAACACCTAGTTGACACTCTCAAAAAGTATTACAAGTTCGCAGAAGATTGGAAGGGCGATTTATACTGTGGTATAACACTTGACTGGAACTATGACAATAGAACCCTCGACATCTCCTTACCAAGATACATTGAAAAAGTCCTCCAACGGTTTGACCACAAGAACCACACCACACCACATCACTGTCCTTTTAAACCAAATCCTTGTAAATATGGCAAGGATGCCCAGGATCCACTACCCCCAGATACCTCAGATCGCCTAGACCTCTCTGGAACACGACGAGTACAACAGGTGGTTGGTGCCCTTCTCTTCTATGCAAGAGCTGTCGATAATACTTTGCTCCCTGGTCTCAGTGCCATCGCAAGTGAACAAGCACAAGCTACAATGTTAACCATGGAGCGATGCCAACACATTTTGGATTACTGTGCATCAAACCCTGAAGCCAAACTCCGCTTCCGGGCATCAGACATGATACTCAATATCCATTCCGACGCATCATATCTTTCGGCCACTCGAGCTCGCAGCCAAGTGGCCGGTTACTACTTTCTTGGTAGCATCCCCACGGATGATGCACCAATAAAATTGAATGGTGCTATCCTTGTATTGTGTGGCATCCTCAAATTTGTTGTCGCTTCAGCAGCAGAAGCTGAACTTGGAGCCCTTTTCCACAATTGCAAAGAAGGCAAAATACTACGCCTCATTCTTGGGGAACTCGGACACCAACAACCTCCAACCCCTATCCATTGTGATAACGCCACAGCAACTGGCATAGCAAATGACACTATCAAGAAACAACGTGCCAGAGCAATGGAAATGAGATTCTTTTGGGTCACTGACCAAGTCAAACAGAGATTTTTCAACGTCAGATGGCAACCAGGACAAGAAAACCTTGCCGATTATTTTACTAAGCATTTCGAGCCTCGTCATCATCTCAATGTCCGTCCTTGGTACCTCCATACCAGTACGTCCCCTACTCTGCTGCCACGAGCCAATGCCCCGAGCTCTCTGAGAGGGTGTGTTGGAACTCTGCCCAATGGGTACATACGAGCATCCCCTTTACCGCGGATCCCTAGTACCAAATGCAAAACTCCACTAGACAGACAGCTTCCGGGACTGCTTCACAGCCAACAATCCATTGCTGCACCCATCTGTGTAAGAGCAGCATCTTTGGCTTAATAATGTAGCCATAAATTACTAACAACATCTGTATTAGCAATTGCATTGTTGCCTATTCAACAAGGTCTGCTGGGAAGGAGAGACAATACCAAGGTAAGCGACCAATTAACATTTTATGAAGTAAACGGAAAAATGATAGGAACTCATTAATTTTATGACTCACAGAATGGTACTTATATCAAAGATGTGCTATTATTGATGCTCTAAAACATGGCAAGGTTGGATTTGGGTCACGGAAGCCTCGAGATGAAGGAGGTGGCGGACAACAAAGCTGCAAAGTGCACTCTTGTTGCTGTGTATGTGCTGTTATGGTTTGGTTTTGTGAGGTACAAGTCTGAATTGACACTGAACCATTAAGTGGACTTTGCATCACAAAGGGTGTGTCACACTATTCATACAGAAGATTGTACATGATTCCACAAAGAGTCTCTCATGTTGTGTTGTCAGGCAGTCTGTCTGTAGTTTACTTTGCATAACCGTAAAAAATTATCCCGCATGGGTGTGTGATCACATGGGATCTTGATGCGTCCCACAAATTTCCACACTTTTGCTATCTGACATTGATGTCAATGTCAGTGTAGAAAATATACCAATTTCTGTGCTGGACTTGAACCATTATGTCATTTTAGACTCATAACGACAGCGACTTTGAGGTGATGAAGTGGACAACCTGAGAGCATGTGGAACTGGACTTTGCTCACAAGATACTCCTGAAGAGTTTTGCAATCTTGACCGGTTCTCAGATGTTGGATATTATTGAGGCCACAAGAGTGGCCAATGATACCTGACATGTAGTGGTTCAAAGTGACTTCAGACTTATACCATTTAGTATGTTTTGGGGTCAGCAGAAGGGGGCTTCCTGTGCTGTGAGTTGAATTAAAAAGTCTTTCCGCAGATTTTTCAGTGTTAGAGGTTTAGCATAAAACAATTATTTTTGAGTGGGGACTCACCTCACCGAGTAAAAATAAAATGCTAAAAATACTTCACTTAAGCCTTAAATTGTTCCGGGAATAGGTCAAATATTTTGGACCATTCCTGGAGTTCCCATTTGCTGATAGCTGTCCATGTGTTAGGCCAAAAGTCAGGGAAAAGGCGACTCCGTGGGAATCGTAAAAATCAGAAAAATCAAAAATGCAGATGCCATGGAAAAGTCATTCCCCGGAATTTCCTTTTTTGCCAAAAAAGTGAATCTTAGGGAACAGCCATTTTTTTGGAAACATACTGAAATATAAATTATCTCCATCATTTTCCTGAGACCAGGTAAGGATACTTAAGCATTCTGGCACATTCTGATTTTAGATAGGCATTCATTCATTATAGTCTAAAAAACTCCATTATATGGTTGTGACTTCCTAGGGATGAAGTGTTACACATCAAAACAAGAATCTCAGCAGCCTCTCCAGTCCTCGAATTACTCTACTGTGGAATTGATTCTGAATATTGAAAGACTAAATAAGAAAATATGCACCCAATCTACTGTATATCTTGGTCTATAAGATCCACCAAATGTCAAAAGATACATTAACGCGTATATTATAATCCGTGCAAAGCTAGTGATACCAACACGAGAAAAGTAATGGTATCTTTCCTATTTACTTTGGTGTAGCTTTATCGTACCATATTTTTCCTCCCACCATTTCACTTCTTTTGCTTCCGGGTGCTGTCCACCCCTCCACCATGTGCTCGAGATGTGTGGTGACTTTCTCTGACATCGGCAGTTTCTCGGCAACCATGTGGAGTCACAGAGAGTGAACAACATGGGCATGTTGCTGTGAGAAAGGTGAGTCTAACCATAAAGCGTTTAGAATGTCCGGGGTCGTTTTATTAGGTGAAAAATACAAACGTCAATGAATTCGAAAAAAAAAACAGATCTTATATTCTGTGGGATCTTATAGACCGAGATATACGGTAGGGCTGATGTCAAATTTTTTATATAATTACAATGGTTCCCTCTCTAGAGGAATTGCTCCTCACCTTTTTTTTTGGCAAAAAGGGCAAATTCAGGGGAGTGACTTTTCCCTGGCATTTGCATTTTTGATTTTTCTGATTTTTACGATTCCCAGGGAATCGCTTTTTCCCTGACTTTTGGCCTAACACATGCTTATAGATTATAGTCTTCTAGAGAGTTATCTCTATGTATCGTTGTGGACAGTCTAAATAATAAACAATTAGAGTTGTGTCCCGTTCTCATCCCGGACGTTTCGCCGAGATTGGGATTGTCCCGGGATGGGACCCAACGGATCGGGATCATCCCGGATTCAGCGGGATGACCAAATATCCGGATTGACCGGGATTTTCCGGATTTACAGGGATGTAGCCGGGATGATGGATACCTGTCAAAAGATTGCACGAAAAGTGCACGAACAAAAAGACTCACAAAGGTGTAACAAACCTTTAAAAGATTCGTGCTAGCAGCAAGACACGCAACTCACTGAAAAAAATTCGTTTTAGCGAAAAACATCTTGGCGAGAGTCGCCACTTCAGTGACGACGAGCGTATTCGGTCGCCAGTTGGGTCGCCAGAGTCGTCCGTTACTTCTTGAACGGACGACAAACGGTCGTGACATGGTCGCCACGGACGACTTTTGTTGTCGTAACATGGTCGCATCGGACGACTTTTGGTGACGTAACATGGTCGTACCAGACGACTTTTGTTGTCGTAACATAGTCATACCGGACGACTTTTGTTGTCGTAACGTCGTACCGGACGACTTTTGTTGTCGTAACATGGTCGTAACTTACGACTTTTGTGGTAGTAACTTGGTCGTGGTCGTAACTTGTCGTAACATGTCTGTGAACAGGGGTTACGGTACGGTACCAGTTTAACATTAGTACTGTCGCGTTACATTCTGCCACGTACACTAATATACCAGTTTCTACGGAGGCCAAAAAAATATAATCGCGTCACAATACTTTACCACCATGACGATTTCCTCCGCAGCCACCGCATGACCTCGATCTCAGCAAATACCGCTGCAACACCAGGTCTGACTTCGTCGCCCTCACCGCCACATCACCCGCAACAATCCACCCGCTTGGTTCGGTCCGATTCGCGTTATTTCTTGAGAAATAGCACCATTTCTACCATGTAATTTTTGTTACATGATGGCAGTCATGACCGGGAGGGGGAAAGATGGGAATTTATTGACTGTAAGTTTTTTCTTAGAGTGTCTATTCCCTCATTTTTTTACCTACATCCTCGACTCATAGGGGCATTCATTACTGTTCATTTTTGTTTGTCCTGGGCCCCTCAGTAGTCTTTTTATGCTGTCATGTCAGGTGACAGGTGAATAAAATTCGACAATCAGCCAGTAAATTGATAGAGTTTGAAGAGTTTGATGCGGAAATGGACAGCTCTAGCTGTGGTAGTTGGGATGGTGGCGCTGGGAAAGACAGATTGCATGAGCAATGAGATTTGTTGCCAAGCACATTTGTTTTTTTCGATGTATTTATGGTTGGCAGAAGGGAACATGACAGAAAAATCATTTTGGAGCTCATCAAAAGTATAAACAGTACACACCTGTCAATTAAGCTAAGAACTGTAATAAGTATTATAATTGTTAAATGAAAACTCCCGATCGAATCAAAAGAACATTAACTGCCTGTGGAGGTGGCAGGTATGCTCTGCGTACTCTCATCTGGAGAGTGCGATCATTACTCTCAGGAGGGGTGGCATCCTAGTTAGGTCTACTAGCTTTGACCTGGTTCACTAAACTAGTCTGCCAGTAAGACTTGCTACTGAACCTGGTTCATTTGCTTGTCTGCCAGCACTAGTTGAGAACTGAACCTGGTTCAGTACTTCTGGCGAAAATAACCGAATGTTAGTAGGAATCAATAGCTTTTTCTGGAAATTGTAAAAATCTGACTGACGTCACTTTTAGGCCAAATGACGTCAGTGTTGCCATCTGCCAGCAATAATACCGAAAAGCGTACACACTGAACCAGGTCCAGATTTTATGTTCCTTTGCTAGGGAAAGCTAGTCGCCAGCTGCCAGGAGATTTTCGTCCAACTGATCTAGGTCCAGTACTTCTGGTGAGGGTCATGCCACCCCTCCCTATTACTCTCCTCGAGAGAAAAGTTGCTACTCTCATTGCCTCCGGGATGCTGAGAGTTACATGCTCAGATTTGGCCTTGGCGGCCATTTTCACAAGAGCCTTAAGCTCGTCCTAACTCCTAGTCATGTTTGGAGCAAGGCAACACTATGTTGTCGCGATTATTTCCTGTCACAGAGAAGTAATTCACTGTGTAACATGTGCACGATGTGTCAAAACCGCATATTTTTTCTATATGATCTATGTTCGAGCGCAATTTTGAATGGCAAGCAGTGGTCACAGCCCTATTGACCCATATACCAATCGAATGCGCGCAAAAAGAGAAATTTGTAGTATTTCCTCCAAATCGCGCTTCGAGCGCTGTGAAAAAAGTTATAGTCAATCTACAAAAATTAACGAGAATCGATATTTTTTTGTTACAAAATGGGGTGCGTCAGTACTACTGTTAAACTGGTACCGTACGTTATGCGGTGCTGGTTTTTTTTGGTATGTTTCATATTCAATGAGATATATTTATGTTGCCTTCTTTTTTATTGGTATCTCTTTCTTACCTCACCTTTTCGTCAATGCAATTTATACTGGCCGTGCAAAGTATACCGATGTGAACGGAGCCGTGATTATGTCGGACTGCGCATAATTCATTTGCAGCTCAAGCCAAGAATTGAACGCAGATCCCCCTAACCATGGCATTTCCAACTTCTCCGATTTCAGCGGCGTTGCATGCTGCCCCAACAGCAGTTTGTTCAACACAAATCAACCGTTCTCACGACCACACTTGGTAAGTCCTCGCGATGAAAATTTGCAGTTAAAAAGACTAGCTCGGGCTGTGTCAACGGAATTTTTGCCGCGGAACTTCGCGATTATTTATTTTTATCACTGACACCCAAATATATTCTAATATTTGATCCTCCCCACACCAAACAATATGAAGACACCAAAGAACACTGAATAATTTCCGCACACCGGGGAATGACTTTTTAGAAGGCAAGTAGGTGAGATATTTTTTATTTACGCTTATTTTCCTGTTTCAACTGACAGTAACTCAGCTGATGAAGTCTCACATTTGATCCTGTTCCCCTACCTCAATGACAGCAGCAAATATTTCTGATAAGTGTGCAATAGAGTTGCTTTTAAAATGGACCAAAATGTGAGATCTTCCCATTTTACAACCATTTCATTTTTGTACACTACACAACTCACACTGCAAACTGCCTCCCCCCTCTAACCCGTTTCTCTTCTTTTCTTCTTATCACTCTTTTCTCCATTGCACACTCAAAGAAGTGGAAACATGAAGCGCCTTTGAATGCCAAGCAACTGCACACTAACTTGTTCAAACAGAGGAATGAGACATTGGGCAAAGAGGACATTATGGGACGTTTGGCAAGTCGGAACAGATGCCAAACAAATGGAAAAGACCAATAGCGGACCGCTGAAAGCTCCAACTCGAAAGCCTATGATGGTAAGTGAGAAGTCCAGCAAAAAAAATGCAAGAAATTCTTGATCGAGGACACTCATGTCTGTGTTTTATGATCTTGTGTTACACTAGCCATCGAGTCGAGCCCCAACCCAAAAGCCCATGTCTGTAAGTCATTTATGTCTTTTCGTCATGATGTTATCATTATATTAGAGCCCATCCATTTCTAAATAATTATTCCCAACTACAATTTTATGTTCTTTATAATCGCCACCAACTATAGCACTAACACAAACACAAGCATCCATGAGTTTTCTATACCTCCAACTGATGTGATTAATCACAAGCTCCAAAACAAAAGCCAACAGACTTAAGAGTGTGTTGACGTCTAACTTGACACAGATGGCAATGAATGACAATACTGATTTTCCTATGGAGGCGCAAGTGGGCAATCCTACGAATGCTCCTACAAGAGCTCGGACACAAACGCCAACAGTAAGTAAATGATTCTTTCTTATGCTGTCATTTCTTCTCTCACATATGAGATTTTGTTTTTCAAGTATAATGTATTAGGGTTCTTTGTGCCTGAGTGCCAACTTAAATTTGGATTTGCCATAAAATTTGTACTTTTGACTTGTGGATGTTTGTGTTCAGTATGTGCCAGGCATTATTCAGGGAACTTTCATTTGATTCATTTTAGAAACTTACATCTCATCTAATGAGCAAACTAGGTTGACTTTTATGCAAATTGAATTGTATATTACTTCATACATAACTTACTTATCCATTGTATTCACTTTATGATGTCTTTCTCTACCTTCCAAAAGATGGTAGAGAGGTTTATCAATCCTCCAGTTAGAAATATGAGGATGTTGATGTGAAAGCTATAGTGGTTTAAAATTATTTGTCATCAATGCTAGAAACCTGAGCACTTCTTATTTTTGTGATACCCAAGTTGTTTAATTCATTTACTGCAGGTCGGCAATAATCCGAGACCTACTGTATCCCTGTCCAATTTCCACAACATTGTGAGGGCTATCCGATTGATACTGAAAAGAATTCGTGTTGCCCCGAAAACAACATCAAATGTGTTATGCTTAGGTCACTTGCTTGTTTATGGATGGATTAGGTGAGTTCTCTCAATTTGTATGACCATTCAATTTAGTTCAAATCACTATTGATGGTGCTGCCGCCTCCTTTTCTAATGCTACCCTTGCAACCCCTATCTGTTATGAGTGTATATCATGCGACGAATGTACTTGTATTGCATGCGATGATGTATCTTATTCATCGCTACACATGCGGCGCACAACATTCGAATAATACTTGCACAATCACAATTTGAGGCCCTTCTTGAAAAATGATCCTTCAAGTTCCAAGGTGTTGCTTGTGGTCTGCATTGACAAAAGGGGTAGGTTCCAAGGCATTGGTTGTGGTCTGCCTTGACAAAGGGGTGCTTGTAATTTGTATTTAAGCTCTCACTTCAAAAGTTGTACAAATAAGAAAATGATCAATAGTGGACCCCTACCATACCTTTTGTCCATTTACTTGACATGGGCATATTGATGTTGGTGCAGCCGGTTGAATCCTTTGTGGATCAAGAATGTGAGACCACCAAGTAAAAAATCTGCATGTCACCATAAGAATCAAAGTGGCAGCAGCTTTGTCATTCCCCACCTGATTGACCAATTCAAACATGCAATTCAATTCAGCACAACCTCAGTCAGACTTTTGGGGGGTCAGTTCTTGCCTCTTTGCATATACAACCCAAGGCGAACTTTTGAGGGGTTGGTTGCTGTCTGTGGAGATGGGGGACTGGAAACACATGCTGTCTAGTAAAAATTTGACAAATGAAAAGGTAGTGGCTGCAAGTTGTTACAACCACATCTTAACCAAAAATTCAAGGGGGAATTCATCTGTGTTCTCCAAGGGCCAACTGTTTGAGGGGTTGATTGTGCTCTGTGGAGGTGGGTAGTATGGGAAGTGACTGAAAGCATGCACTGAAAAAAAGAAAAATTCATAAGGCAAAAATCAACATAAAACAAGACCCCAGACAACATCCCCCCACCTCTTTGGTCCCTAAAAAGATCATTCACCATAGTACATCCCATCAGTGCAATGGAGTGGAGTTTTTACACATGTCTGCAGTGACATGTGCTAAAGCTAGAAGGGCACCAGCACAGCAAATGTAATAATTAATTAGTTAATTAAAAATTTCATACACAGGAGGGGGGTAGCCATAAAAGTGTCGATACTCCCAGACTATTTCACGAAAACAATGCCCAGATAATTATTTCTTGAACATTCATGTAAGGGTCTACTAGCTATGTGAATACCAAAAAATAGTAACAAATGTGCAGGCAGTAGCAAATTTCCCTTCCAAAATCCCCGAAGCTGTGAGCACTCCACGGAAGCCAAATAGAGTATCAAAATTAAAACAACCTTATAGAGCAAAAATATTGCTCCTAAACCAGAAGCTCAATCACTTGAGTTGCCTCAGGTAAGATACTTATAGCACTCAATTTCAAAAATACGCATGAATGTTCATGTTTTATGATTGCCTTTTCGCAGGCCATTACACGTAGCGAATACCAAGAAACGGGCAAGGCCCGAGATTATGAGAAATCATACAATCTTCGTATGATTTTGATGTGTCTCGGTTGACGATACATAAAAAGCATGACCCACTACGTAGTTCGCACTTTTTTGTGACTCGTCAAAATCATACACGATTTGTATGCTGGCTAGGTCAAAATCTCGGGAAATTGTATGATTTTGATGGTTGCTGACGCAGTCATGTGATGTTTTTTTGGATGGTGCGCGCATGTAAAAAAATGTCACGCGTCAAGACTACACTTAAACTTGTAGAGGTCGTAACTTGTCGTAACTTACTACTCAAGAGGTAGTAACGTGGTCGTCACTGATGACTTTGGGTGTCGTAACATGGTCGTCACGGACGACTTTGGCTGTCGTAACATGGTCGTACCGGACGACATTTTGTGTCGTAAAATGGTCGTACCGGACGACTTTCGGTGTTGTAACATGGTCGTCAGTGACGACTTTCGTTGTCGTAACATGGTCGTAACTTACGACATTTTGATGACTCAGTGGTCGTGTTTCGGTCGCAAGTCGTCACTTTCGTTCTCCGAGTCGTCACAACGTTGTAAGGTTCAGTCGCGCAAGTCTCTAAAGTCGTCACTTCGCCGAATTTTTATCGCCAAAATATCCTATCTTTTTTCGAGTTGCCTGTCTTGCAGGTACAATACACATTATATCGTGCTAGCAGGTACAATACACATTTTACGGGATACGTGCGTTCGCAAAGATGTTATCTTTTATTGTGGTAAATCCTACATAGAATATAATGTTATCTTAATCATAGGTACAGTACGTAACATATAGTACCATCTGAACAATCCGATCGTGACGTGTGACCATACATATTATTGTACCAAGTTCTGCACGTAAGTACGTCGCTCTTGATCCCGGGAATCCCGGGATCAGGGGTGGCGGGACGGGATGGCAATCTCGGCCGGGATATCCCGTCATCCCGGTTTTAATCCCGGACGAGACACAACTCTATAAACAATACACATCATGCATTTTCAGAAAACGAAGGCCTCACACTGAGATATTACATGCATAAGCTCCTCATGAGAGCAACATCATACACCATTACCCGACTATCGCAAGTTCTCGCACTACGGTTGCTTTCGCCCCGTCACCCCGTCGCCCCGTCACTCTCATTTAACTTGTTGTCCGCTTCAGCGTACCGCATACTTGGCCTGTCAGTGTTTCCGAGTCGCGTTTTCTTAGCCTGCGTCCATTACCCCGGCCCGTAATCCGTGGACCATCACCCCCAACAGTTGCCACAGTCCGGCCACCATTCCTACGTCTCTCTCCAAAACTGACCGCTTAATTATTCCTTGTCCATATAAAACCCATTGCACGTAACATTTAAATATGGAGCACAACGCCCAATCCGTCATCACCGAAGCACAAACCACCCTCTCCACCTCCGGACTGTCCGCCGCTCAAAATGTTTTCAAGTCGGCCATTCTGGATTGGGTCGATGACGTCACCATGGGTGATGTCGACATGGAGGGGGAGGCGAGTGACGGTGGCGTCAAGGAAGAGGTGGCCAAGTTATGGCTGGGGTATGCCATGTTGAACAGGGGGGCTAATTTGGTGAGTTTCTAACCCGATTGTTGTTGCTTTGCTTGTCACGACATTTGCGTTTGCATCGGAAGATGGACGGGATGACTGGCGCAGTAAGAGCCAGACCCACCTGACGACGATACATGAAATTGATAGGGTAGGGAAAAGCTCAACGTTAGCATAAGGGGAGGACGTGCCAAACTTTATGATCTACAGAATACCGACGGCACAATTCGTGTTGCGGCACTGAAAAAGAGCCTGCATCCTCTTTGAGGCGCATCATTAGATTATGGCATATTAATAATAGATCTGAAATAGATATTACAGTCCTAGTGAACTCGACTTCTCCCTGGATTTGTGTCTTGTGTTGTGTCAACACCATTTACTCGAAATTGATGTCCACATTTCATTCTTTACTCCTCCTGGAACTAACCACATTGTTCGCTTCTTTCCACATCTATTTATTCAGTTCAAATCTGCGACCGAAGTCTACGAACAGGCCATCCACTGCCCCGTGGCGGGAGGCGTCGGCAAAATCTGGCTCGAATATGCCAAATTCCTCGAAGAGAGGGGAAGGCCCCGTACAGCTCAAAACATTTACATTCGAGCCTTGATGGGAGACAAGGATGGAGGAGTTGGTCCCAGCGTGACCAATGTCGAGGATCAAAATTTGCTTTGGAAGGAGTTTTTGAGAATGCTTCAAACGACGAGGAAGAATCCTAGTCTGACGCTGGAAGAGTTGAAGAGTACAGTGCAGCAGGAATGGGGGAGGCAGCCGGTTGGGTCTATGGGTAGTGACGCCGCAACGGCCCCTGTCGCTGCAACTTCAGATGCTGATTCGACAGCAGACATGAGGCCAGCGAAACGCTCTCGCTGGAACAAGAAAGAACCCGAGGAAATCGTTACGATAACTCCCAGTAGTATTGATACTGCGGCAAATGTTCTTTTCACCGCGTCCAGAAATTTGCCTCCCGATATTGAAACGCTATGGCATGCGAGAGATGGAGTATCCCTTCCTACGCCACCTGAGCCACCACTCTTTTCAGCTTCGCCACCCAAGCTCGGAGATGCTTCGGGGAAAGATCTAGTCGGAAACGAAGCAGCACTTAATTTGTTGAAGATGATGGTGGCAAAGACTGCTGATGGGAAAAGTTTGGGTTCGGCTTTGCTGGATTTGTGTGAGGCTTGTTGGATGATGATGGCTTTGAAAGAAGATGAGGCGGCAAAGTCCGTAGCGAAGCTGGAGGAGAAAATTGTGAGACCGCTTACCCACATTTTGTTAAACACGAAACGTCTCGTCACACAATCATCTAACATTTCCTCTTTTCGAGTAGAGTTCTGACATGGAAACGCTTGAGGCAAATCTGGAAGCCCGCGCCTCAGTAGCGGGAGGAGCTCTAAAGGCCGTGCAGCAAGCCAATGAATATGAAAGGAATCAGTTCTTATCACAAGCCTCCATGCAGAGAGAGCAGCTGAATGCCTCAATTGCGTGGGATTTTCGAAAGGTATTTGGCAAACCTGCTGTTGACAGTCTGATAACGCATTTTGGAAACGGACGTTTTTTAACAAATACATTGCACTTTTATTAGCTCCTCTACATGCAACAGATTCTACTCTCGAGCGCAAAACTTCCCGGTTTCGATGGACCAACTGTAGACTCTTTCGCAATTGCGTATCAATCGAAAGTTTGCAGTGTTATGCACTCGGCATTCTATCTTCGTGCCCGAGTTGGAGAGGCATCGCACACGACCATGCTTAACAAACAAATTGAAAGCCTCGAAAAGATTACTACTACCACTGTCAAGGTTGAACCTTCCATCGCACAGTATCCTCCTCATTTTCCAGTGCCACCACAGCCATTACAATTTCAACAGCCTACGTTGTACTCAGTCCCAGCTCCTGTTTTCCCTCCACCGCCTCCCATGCCACCACATATGCCTGGTCAACAAATATACAACCCCCAGTTCAAGCAACATCATTGAATATGACTACTTGTGCTTCTTCGAACTTTTCTTCTTCTTGACGGTGTTTTTCGAAATACTCATTTTGAACAGTGATTTATATATCTCATCATCCATATTCGCATCAACCTTGAAGTCAGTAATCTGCGCACTGCCTTTGATGGAAGGAAGCAGCACCGCACCTCCCTCTGAGCCGATCCTGTTGTGAAGCAAGTCAATAGCAGTCAATGATGTATTTTTAGATAACACGTCAGCAAAAATCTTGAGTGATTTCATGTCCTCTTCGGAACGACCAATAGAATTTTCTGCTAGTCTCAGTGTTGTGAGACTTGAGTTGTTCAGTAGTCCAACACATAGGTCAGCCAGTCCGACCGCACCTAAGCTATTACCAGTCAAATCTAATAAGATCAACCCAAGTTTTTTGAACTGTAACATTTTTGATAGTGGACTGCCCCCTTTCTCATCAATACCACAATGTTTTAACGAAAGCTTCTTCAGAGTCGAGTTAGTTGCGAGACCTTTACATAGAGCCGCAACGCCGTCCGATGCCAGCGTTCTATTGAAATCTAATACCAAAGATCTCAAAGTTGTATTCATTCCTACCGAGAGTGAACGCCCGAGTGCCATCGCTCCATCGCGTCCAATGTCATTGTCCATCAGTTCCAGGTACTCCATTTGCCATTCAGGCTGATTGAGGCTGTCGCCCTTGAGTGCTGTATTTACGCTCTTCCTCCTTGCAGTAGCAAAAAGCAATGTAGAAATTGCAATGGCACCACCATCCTTAATCCTCGATCGTACTATTCTTAAATCTTTCGTGGCGGTGAACGGATGCTTGATCGCGTCCGAGTCATCTATCTTTCCAATCATGGCGTTAACGAGGGCTCTGCAACCACCTGGACCTAATACATTATTTTCTTCACCGACGATAATGATCTGTACGCCTACGACCGTAATATAGAATGAAGTGATAGTGCCGTTGAATGCATCCTTCGAGCTAACACACCAATAAATGAAAGTTTTATCTCGTTATCTTCTCACCTCTATTGGGGCTGTCTTCGTTCGTCAGCGCAGACTTGAGTGACGGCGACGGTTCTATACCTATGCATCTGCATGATTGAAGATAGTTATTGTACAGAATTTTGGGATCACATCCTGGATCGAGTGTTGCAGCTGACTTCTTTCCATTGCGTTTTCCCATGGTCTTTTATTTATGTATTGAAGCTGAAATCGAAACCGAAAAGCCAAAAAACTTCCGGCCAGTTTTTGCAATCAGTCGCGATGGAAAAGTTTGTAAATACACGAGCTTTTTAAAATTGCAATACGGGATATCGTAAAATCTTTCAATTATTCTCTCCCTCTTACGTGATTAAATCCAGTAGGTCAAAATCAGGTGCTTGGCTTGGACGTTCTTTCCATCAAATCCAACGAGTTGCGCGATTCCTCAGGAGGTTGTAACAATAACATGACTAGCATAAGCAAGGTGATTGTGACCAAGGTGGCTGTAAGCTATCATCCTCCAATGTTCAAGTTTGAATACACGAAGGGAAGAAGAAACCTCAAGTACCACAAGAATGTCAACTTGGCTACAAGAACATTTATTCAGCCCAACATGAGTGAGTTCGTTGCAGACTTAGGATTCGATGGCGGAGGTCGTAAAAACGTTGTGGCGGCTGTGGCAGCGAAGCGAATTGCAGAATTCTCTGGAGAGATAACCATTGCGCTTATGGGAAGATACAGCGAACTGCTCCAAGTTCCACCGCCAAAGATTGAAAATCTGATCAAAAAGTTACTAGCGGTTAATCCAATGCTTATTGACAATTCTGTCGAAACGTCACAGATTGACAACAACGCCGATGAGCAAGCCCAGTTGAATATTTCTGTTAGAACAGATCCTCTTTCTGCTAGCCCGCATCGAGTTCGGCCCAAGCTTCAACGTCGTAATGGTGTCCGCAACATGATTAATAGGAGCCTCAGTGCATCATCATCAATCACGGACGATGATTTGAATGACGAGAGAATGCTAGAACCACAACTAGCATCATCTCAAGCAAAAGAGAAGCTCAGTGAGTTCGGAGATTTGAACAAAGCATCAGAGGACGATTTGCGATTGGCAAAGAATCAAATGAATGAGGTATTTGAAAAACTTCGATTATTGCCAGGCGATGAGGAATATGTTTACGACAAACGGGTTAACTTTGAGGAGCCAGACGAAGAGAGTAGTTGGGATTGACAAAAGTTGATAGTAAAAGTAATCCCATGCTCTTTGTTAGACTTGACCCACATAATGAAGATTGATCATTTTTACTATTTTCAGCATTGATGCAAACTTCTACAATCAGTACCTGAACTCCTTACTTCAATCTATTTTAAAGAGTATCTTGCCGTTACCCCCTCCATTCTCCAAATACTCATGCCCATCCTTCACATCCTCCAAAGCGAACACTCTATCTATTCTAATCTTCAACTTCCCATCTATCACCCAACCAAAAACCTCCTCGGCTCTCTGCATCAACTCCTCTCTCGTACTCACATAATCATTTAGCTTCGGCCTCGTAACATACGCACTCTGCGGCAAGAGGCGCAACACAGGAAATGGAGGCACGGCACCCGATGCATTCCCAAACGAAACAAACAGTCCACGCCTCGCCAGACAATTCAACGATATTTCATACGTTGCCTTTCCAACCCCGTCAATGATTAACTTGCACCCACGTCCATCGGTGATCTCCTTCACTCGAGAAGCGATATCGACCGAGGTATAATCCCCATACGATTTCGACGGCTCATTCTCCAAAACGATTAATTCATCACATACATTCGCCACTTCTCCCGCCTTGCACCGCGACGTGGTACCAATGACTCGGAATCCTCTCAATTTACACATTTGTGCGGTCCATTGTCCCGTCCCTCCTCCCACGGCATACACCAACACCCAATCACCCCGATGGGCTATACCATTGCCCACCGAGGAGGAGAGGTAATGCGCCGTCAATCCCTGCGTGATGCATGCCACGGCCGTTTTCATATCCATGTCGGGAGGGACGGGGATTACCTTGTCGATGGGGACGGGTGTGAATTCGGCATACGACCCAAACGAGCCGTACACGACACGATCGCCCGTCTTCCATCCCAATTGTGCGATGGTGTCGTCATTTTCGGGGAGGGAGGCGATGATACCGCCACCCTCTTGGCCTAGGAGGAAGGGAGGTTCGCGGGGGTAGAGTCCGCTTCGGTGGTAGGTGTCGATGAAGTTGAGTCCGGCGTAGTGGTTGCGGATTAGGATGTGGCCGGGTGGGCAGGGGGGGATGGGGTGGTGGGGGGTGTAGTGGAGGGCTTCGGTGCCTCCCGGAGAGTGGACGAGGACTGCCTTCATTGGATAGAGATTGCTGAGGTGTCTTGTTGTGTCTTGTGTCTGCTTTTATTTGCTTGGCTTCGCTGCTTCTATGAAAACAAGTAAGGGGTAGTGTAATTCGTATCTACAAAATACACTTAAAATGTAAATCGATTCTTTGAATTCATCAATGTATTTTGTTGAAAAACGAAATGTCAGAGTCAGTCTTGAGACTAGATCTCAATTACAGTACTACTGATTTCACATTCTCCATGCATCACAACAAGTTGCGAACTGACATCTCTTGCCGTGCATCACGAAAATATCATTGAACACGAAACTCTAGAAAATTGATCTCCAGCCCCCACAACCGACAACCATGACCGAATCAAACAAAGCGACCAACTCCCTCCCCATCCACGCAGTCTCCACCGCCCTCCCCTCCCAAACATCACCCCACAATCCCAAAACCAACGACGCCTTCGACCGACACAACAAACCCCGTCTCCGCCGTGACATTCTCCTCTCGGCACTCTCCACCACCTACCCCACCACCACCACCTTCCACATCCCACCCTCACTCACCTGCGACCTCCTCGACCTCTACTCCCGAATCCATGACGTCAACATGATCCGTTTCCTCTCCACGGCATGGTCCGAATGGAAAACCATGGGTGAAACTCGTGGACATTACGAGGAATGCTGTCATCCTCAATGGACGAAGACCGAGGAAGAACCCCTCCCTCCCCTAATACCGTGTCATGCGGCATTACGGAATTGTCCCAACGAACGTCCGTCGACGAATGTTATGGGTGCCATGGGATATTATTGTACGGATACATTGACGCCTATTGTGGGATCGTTGGTGAGGGAATTGCAGGAGGATGCCACGATTGTTGGTCATGCCGTACAATGGGCCCTTCGAGAGGATACCACCGTGGTGTATGCCGTGACGACTCATCCTGGTCATCATGCCAATAGGGATAACTTTGGGGGGTATTGTTATTTGAATAATGCGGCACTTTGTGCTCGATTGATGCAGTGGCAACTCGAGACGGGGAAGTGTATTGTTGGTGAGGATGGAGGGATAGTGAGCAATTATTGGGGAAGGGATAATGATTCGAGCAGCAACAGCAGTAACAAGAAGAAGAAGAAATGTCGCGTGGCCATTATTGATGTGGATTACCACTGCGGGAATGGCACGGCATCCATATTTTACTCCGATCCATCGGTCTTTTTTACATCCATTCACTGCGATCCTGCCATTGAGTATCCGTTTAATCAGGGATATGCCGATCAAACTGGATCGGAGGAGGGAGAGGGAACGACGTTGCATATTCCCCTGGCGCCCGGTGCCACATGGGATGGAGCGTATAAGGAGGCGTTGGAGAAGGCTATGAAGGCTATTGTCGAGTTTGATGTGGCGGGGTTGGTTGTTTCGCTTGGGTTGGATACATATGAAGGAGTACGTTTCATGAAAGATGTTTGTCGTTGGAATTGAAATCTTGATGCTTATATTTTTTATTCATCTCTTGTTCTCTTTGGAAATAGGATTCAGTTGCCGTGAATAGAGCAGGATTCAAACTGAGCGGAAATGATTATTATGAAATGGGGTTACTCATGGGCAAGTGCATGATGGGTAAGAACATACCCACTGTGTTTGTTCAGGAAGGAGGATATAAAATGGATGTGGTAGGCGTGGCTGCTGCCAAAGTTGTTGGTGGGTATGCCACCGGTGCTGCTGGTGGCGAGTAGATTCCTTGAATGTGTTACTATTTTTCATTTTCCTAGGACATACTCTTGAATGCATTCAGAAAATATAGGTTTACTTTAGGCACTCTACTATGATTCTTCAACAGTTATTATTCTATGAATTATTTTGTCTTCTATTGAGACATCATGTCTTGTCAGAACTCTATTGTGTAGGAGATGAAAACTGGATGAATGCAATCCACCATCAGAACTCAGCGGATCCACCTCGCAAAGTCAAAACTGCATAGGATGGAGGTGCTTACATCCCAGCCATTTGATCTGCCGCCGACGCTCCTCTCCCACCACCAGCCTGCTTACTCATAATAATCTGATCCACCCTCAAAACGGTCAATGCGGCATCAATCGCAAGCCGAAAAGCCGTGGCCTTGGTAGCAAACAAATCCACCACCTTCGTCTCCTCCTCAACCCCCGTCGCATCAGAGTTACCCATGGCATCGATATCCACCCCCGCAAGCTTCTTCCCACTCGCATGCGCCGCACCCAGCGCCGCCAACACCTTTCCCTGATCCAACCCCGCATTCTCCGCCAACGTCCTCGGGACGACCTCCAATGCCTTCCCAAACGCTCGAATGGCATACTGATCCAACCCCGGACACGTATCCGCAAACGCCGCGATTCTCAGACTCATCTCCATCTCCGTGGCACCAGCCCCGGGCACCAATCGTCCGTCTTTGCACGCCGTCCTGGCCGCATGAACTCCATCGTCAATGGCCCTTTCCAAATCGGCCAACACGGACGAGGTACTGGCCCGCAAGACAATGGTCGAAAGCTTACTCTTCTTCCCCCCCTCGCCCTTTTGACGGAATACCGTGACCGGTTTCCCTCCCACCTCCATCTGTTTGACCGAGTCGCACCATCCCATTTCATCGGGGGTGGGCGCTCCCAACCTCACCATCGCCGTGGAGCCGGTGGCAACGCACAACCGACGCAATTCCCACTTGGATCCGATTTTGAGACAGAGCATCCCATACCGCTCGATGAAGTGCATGGCCATTTCGGAAACGGTTCCTCCCGAAACAATCACTTTCACTCCCGAATCGGCAATCGATTTGATAATTTCTTCCATCTTTTTCTCCTCGGACTTGTTGTAATTTTTTAAATCGTCGGCATTCTTCATGAGCACCGTTCCCTTGGCTTCGGTGGCGGAGGCTTCAATGCCGCAGGCGTACACCGCGATCTTTGCATTGTCGCACGAAGTAAGCGAGGTCTCTAATCCACGGAGGGCCAGGAATCCATGAATGACATGAGACTGACCGATAGACCCTCCGAGTATCTTGGCGATTCGCACCGACTCCACATTGACCGACGCCGCCCCCGAAGACGACGACATGGTCCCCAAACAAGCCTCCGCCACCAACGGAGCCAAAATATCCTCCGACCCCAACTGCTTGGCCGCCAAAACCGGTCGAATGACCCTCTCCAACTCCTCTTGTTTCCGTCCATCCCCCATTCCCCCGCCACAAAGCAGTGTCATCTCCTCCAAACACGTCATCAACTTCTCCCCCGCCGCGGCATACCCACTCACCACATCGGCAGGATGCAATCCCATCCTCACCAAATCTTCCGTCTGCGCCAACAATTCTCCCGCGAACGAAACGACGAGATTCGTCCCATCGCCACACTCGAAATCCTGCGCCTCCGCCGCCAATTGGAGCATCTTCGCGGCGGGATGTTCGATTTCGAGTTCCTTGACGATGGTGGCGCAGTCGGACGTGACGATGATTCTGCCGAGGTGGTTGACGACGAGTTTGTTCATGCCGTTGGGGCCGAGGGAGGTGCGGGTGATGGTGGAGATTTCGCGGCAGGCTTCGACGTTGCGGAGGGTGGCGTCGGTTATGCCGGAGTAGGAGGTGTGGCCTTTTTTTAGCATGCCGGCGAGGCCGGCGGAGGGGTTGTAGGACATTGATTGGGCCATGGTTGTGGGGTATTATTAATAGATTTCGATTGTCTTGGATGGAGCCTTGGATTGGTCTGAGAGACCGGGATTTTGAAATGTGATTTTTGGCCGTCGCCGTGGATGGATAGGGATGGAGAGCGCGGGTGCGGATGGACGAAAATTTGGATATTTAGAAGTTGCGAGAAGTATTGATAATTTCGAAAATCTGCATTCGTAAAAGAAAAACTTTCGTCTTTAATTTTAATAATGTTCATGAACGTATGTACAAAGTTAAATAGTGCAACACACACAACCTGCATACTACGATACCATACAACCTCATACAACACAGACACAACACAGACTCAACGTACACTACACAATTCGAGGACAAGCTTTGGGCCACCATGTTCACCACCGAATCGATCGACTACTCCCTCACCCTCCCCACACGATGCCTCTCCTCCCTGCCCCGTCGTACTCCATCCTCCAAAAAGTCCCCATTCAACACTGATGACGACGACGACGACGATGGCAAAGAAGATGATGGATGGGACGAAGCTTCCTACAACATTGACAATGACGACGATGGAGACGACGCGGCATCTGGTCATCGGTTTCTAGTCGGATCCGCGTGTCCATCGATAATTACCAGCGCGAAATTGCAAGACAATGATCGTAAGTCTGACAAGGAGGATGTGTATGATGAGAAGCACGAGAATGAGCAAGAAGACCCCAACAATCACCTTCACGTATTGACATATCATGAAGACTGGCACGAAATCGCGTTAGAAGCATCCTATGAACATCCCACCGGTGAAATCTGGAGTATGGCCGTTCATCCGAGGAATGGGACGGTTGCCACTTGTGGAGGGGGCGTCTTGCTGACCCATGCCTCATTCGAAAGTGATGCAGAGACCGGGAAAGGCGGAGGGACAAAGCTGGTGGATTTTGTCACCAAAGTTTGGAAATTGCATAATGACGAGGGGTCCACGGGCGACGAACCGCGGTTAGAACCCTTAGTGACTATCCCCCACGGTGAAAATCTATCGTCTCCACAATCGGGATGGGAGAAGAGAGTGGGATGCATACTTTGGAATCCACTCCTGTCCACGGACGAATCCACCGAGGATGGAGTGGACGAGACGTCCCTCCTTACGGTCGGATGGGAGGAATCCTCTCCCATTTCACTATGGGATATTTCCACCTCGGCAGCGGTAGAGGTATGGTCCACATCCCCATCCTCTTCCAATGCAGCCACAGGAGGATTTGGAGGCAACCGAAGAAGACGACGACGAACACACCCTCTACAAAATGCACTGCCCCGCCGTGCCTCATGGGATCCTCACAACACGCACAACATTCTATGCACGTCACAACAAGACGTGTTGGCATACGACACGAGATGTTCCGGTTCCAAAGGAGCGACGGTTATTCGCTCGGCTCATCGATACGGCGTGGCGGACGTTGATCACAATCGTCTTCAGGAAAATGTGGTGGTCACGAGCGGATTGGATGGGGTTATCAAGTTTTGGGATTTGAGGATGCATTGTGCGTCAGTGTCAGAACAGGAGCAGGAGGGTGGTGCCGAGGATGATGATGCGTCTTTCCCTCCTTCGCCAAGATTGCTCAAGACGTTGCGTGGTGGTCATTCGCATTGGGCTACGAGGGTGGTGTACAATCCGTTTTATGATCAGTTGGTTTTGAGCGGTGGGACCGACGGGATTGCGAATTTGTGGAGGGTGTCGAGTTGTTCTTCGGCTCCATTGTTGGAGTTTGATGGAGAAGATGAGGATATCGATAATAATAATGATGGGGAGATTGGAGAGGATGCACTGGATGAGGATGTGAATGATGACAATGCCGTTGACGACGATTGGGCAAAGGAAGAGAAAGAGGATTATATTCAAGACAATCCACTCGCTGAACAGGACAAACAAATTGATGAGAAAAGACATGACTCAACCAAACGTTCGTCAAATGATGTGAGGGTAGCACATTTTGAATGCTCGGACACCACCGCCGACGTATGCTGGAGCGCCAGTGACCCGTGGATCTATGCAACATTGTCTTACGATGGATCGTTGGTTGTGCATCATGTGCCGAGTAAGGAGAAGTATAAGATTTTACTCTAGTTAGACAGTTGCACATGGGTTGATCAATATTTGACAATAACTGGACGATGTAACAATAGGCTTCCGGTTATGAAAAATCATGATGTATTTCAGTTTAATCGCATTACAGTGCTTGCATGACTTAGTCTGAAGGAATCGGTGATAATAATAATGCTCACGATTGATAATTAGTCATTCACAAATGGTAACTATGAAGTGTGGATTAAATAGTTTGCTGTGCAATGCAATTTCAACAAAAGCTATTATGAATACATTGATGAATCCTGCAAATTTCATCCTTATTTTCATAAGTATGTCGAATCATTGTCGTCATCCATAGCATCCTCGACACTTTTTTGCCTCGCACCACCACCCTTCATTGGCCTCCCATCCGGCCCCTTCGCCGTCGCTGCCGGAGCCCCAACTTCACCCTGATACGGAACGAAGTATCTCACAGTAGTATTCTCATTCCCATTTAATTCATTTTTGATTGTCAAAGTTTGGACAAGAACCAGTAGATTTTGCTCTCTCATCAACGTCTTTTCGTCAATCACATGTGCCATCCCATTCATCGTTGGCATCCGACTGACAATCTTCACATTCTGACCGGGACAATCACTCGTGGCTAAAATCGTTTTGATCCTATCTCCCGGCAGGGCCTGTCGAAACTCCTGACCTAATTTTAACTCCAACTTAAAATCGTTGACTCTACTCATTTTTTTAATGGTGAAGGAATCGTCTGCGAATTCGATAATGTGAATGGTGTCATGCTCTTCTTCTCCCTTTTCGTGGGCCTCGATGGCGAGGGGAGTGACACCCATGGTTTCTAGATAGCCGCGCATGGACGGCTGACCTCGTGATTTGTCGAGTATCCATGTTCCGTTCATTGAGCCGAGGGGTGCAGGTTTGTTTGTTGGTGGCGACGTCATGATGGGCACTATTCGAGGTTTGTAGAATACTCAATATCAGAAATGATCGATTGCTGGTGTGCTGGGACCTGGGACCGAGTGTGGATTGGGAATGTCGGGTTCATCCAGCGTTAATCGTCGATATGCTGGTACGATCAGCCCAAATCTGTCTGGTTGTGGCGGTGCGGCTGCTAATAATTCGTCGAAGTGAACGGGATGAAAGGGAGACACAATATACAATATTATTCTTTATTATGTATTGTACACAATAATTTCAGTATTGTATGGTACTAGCTAGGAGGTATCTAGGGTGTGGCCTGTGTGTGGCAACAAAGGTTTTGCAGGGCCCTAAAATTCTCTATTTAACGGCCCCCGAGTATTTTCCCTGGAAACAGAAAAATTATGTTGAAAATTGTATTTATGCCAGTATCATGCCCAGAGACGGGCATCCAGTTGCAGTTGTATGGTACCCATGTCAAAAATACCTCTCTGTTACCACATTCAAGGCCTCTCAGGTACCATGATAACATCATAATATATCAGAAACGAAGGGAGATCTATAAAAAGGTAGATAGCGACGAAATCCCCTCTGGAGCTGGGCATCTGCGTGACTATGAACAAACAGCTATCTAACTGGATGGGATTCGAGTTCGTCCGACAAAGTGTGTGGGTAAAAGTCAACATCTCACTGCATCGATTCGTGCCCTGTTAAATCAAGAGCAATCATGCCCGCGAACAACGTTCAACAATTAGGTGACACAGGAGGTCCCCAAGCCTGGTTCCAATCTCTCCCCCTCGTCACCCGCTACTGGTTCGGATCCGCCCTCCTCGTCACATGCGCTGCCAATTTCGGTTTCGTCAGTCCCATGAAACTAATCTTCCTCTGGGATAGCATATGGGACGATTTCCAGATTTGGCGTTTTGTGACCCCCTTTTTGTTCGTGGGAAAATTTGATTTCAACACGTTGTTCGCGCTGTACATGCTGTGTAGTTTTAGCCAACGGTACGAGACCGAACCTTACAACACTGGTGCCGGAGGCGGGACGGCCGATTATATTTTTGCACTCATGTTTGGAATGTCGACTATTTTCGTGACGTATCCGCTTTTGGGGAAGTTGTTGCCGATTTTGCCACTGTTCGCACGAACATTGACATTCTTTGTCATTTATGTGTGGAGTAAGCGTCATCCTACTGCTCCAGCGAGTATTTGGGGTGTGGAGATGAAGGCGATTCATCTTCCGTTCGCTTACCTGGTGCTGACCGTCCTCATGGGAAATCCCTACGCGGATCTATTGCATGGCATCGCCATGGGACATTTATTCTACTTTTTAGTGGATGTTGTTCCCATCGTCTACGGAAAAGATGTGTTGCACACACCACAATTTTTGATCGATCGTTTGGGTGTGGGTGCGTATGTTCCACCGGCGGAAGTTCCGGGGGCAAGAGGCGGTGCAGCTCAAGGAAGTAATGTCTGGCGACCACCGGGAAGAGCGAATGCACCTCAGGATCCAGCGAGACCTGCTAGAGGACATGATTGGGGAAGTGGTGGACAGAGATTGGGATCAAGTTGAGGAATGGATCCAAAGTTGGACATTTTCTACTTCGTACAACAATCAGCTTGCTTATGAACGAAGGGAACGGATGAAATGCCAGCATTTTGATGCAAGCAGAAGTAACAAATGAAAAATGGAAATGAACAATGGTCAATAGTCTATGTAGAGTTTAGACCCATAAATAGTCATTATCATCTAGAGTTAACCGCTCACTGATTCATGTCCTATTGATTCGGCTGATCTTGAACCGAAAAACTTGTACCAATTTACATTATGATCTGAAACGTTAAGGAACTTGAATCATTTATTCCTCAGCCAGAAGAGATCAGTCTACAGTATCTCTCTAAATCAACATTACCACCGGATATGACAACCCCACAACAACTGCCTTTGGGAACCTCACCACTGTCCACCATCTTCCTGAGTCCGGCCAACCCTAAGCACCGGGTTGGTTCAACAATTATTTTCAATGTCTCCCCAAAGAATTTCATATCTTGCACCAGTTCTTCATCAGTCACGGTCACTATTTTGGATACATTACGTTGCATTATTGGGAAGACCAATTCACCCAAATGCTGCGTTTGTGCTCCATCAGCAATGGTCCGTGGAGTTTCAATGGTAATGATCTTTCCTTGTTGTAAAGATTGCTGAGCAACATTCCCCGCTTCAGGCTCTACTCCAATAATTTTCGTGTTTGGTGAAATGGCGGCGGCAGCAAGAGAAATCCCTGCAATAAGACCACCTCCTCCGATGCAAACAAACAGATAATCAAGTGTAATTGATTCTTCCTTTGCTGCATGATTGTAAGTTCCCTTCCAACACTTGAGATTCTCAAAAACTTCTGTCCCCACTGTCCCCTGTCCGGCAATAACATATTTGTGATCGTACGGTGGTATGAAAACTGTACCCTTTGGTAACGTCTCCTTAACTTTCATCGCTACCTCATCTCTCTTTTCCGTATACCGATCATAAAACAAAACATTTCCACTGTACGACTTGGTCGCCTCCAATTTAAGAGGTGGGGCATCCTTGGGCATGATTATAGTCGTGGGAACATTTAACAATCCACCCGACAGGGCAATGGCCTGTGTATGATTGCCACTGGAATACATCAACACACCGGTCAATTTATCGCCGGTATCTGAATGGCTCAAATAGTGAGAAAT